>JAVTVY010045343.1:0-205444 GCA_036873755.1 Hanleya hanleyi
GAGTCATTATCTTCATATCTGCTGTATATCAGGGGGGGAGTCATTATCTTCATATCTGTTGTATATCAGGGGGTGAGTCATTATCTTCATATCTGCTGTATATCAGGGGTGAGTCATTATCTTCATATCTGCTGTATATCAGGGGGTGAGTCCTTATCTTCATATCTGCTGTATATCAGGGGGTGAGTCATTATCTTCATATCTGCTGTATATCAGGGGGGGAGTCATTATCTTCATATCTGTTGTATATCAGGGGGTGAGTCATTATCTTCATATCTGCTGTATATCAGGGGTGAGTCATTATCTTCATATCTGCTGTATATCAGGGGGTGAGTCCTTATCTTCATATCTGCTGTACATCTGGGGGTGAGCCATTATCTTCATATCTGCTGTATATCAGGGGGTGAGTCCTTATCTTCATATCTGCTGTATATCAGGGGGTGAGTCATTATCTTCATATCTGCTGTATATCAGGGGGTGAGCCATTATCTGTTGTATATCAGGGGGTGAGTCATTATCTTCATATCTGCTGTATATCAGGGGGTGAGTCCTTATCTTCATATCTGTTGAATATCAGGGTGAGTCATTATCTATATACATTTGTATCTGCTGTATATCAGGGGGTGAGTCCTTATCTTCATATCTGTTGTATATCAGAGGGTGAGTCCTTATCTTCATATCTACTGTATATCAGGGGTGAGTCCTTATCTCCATATCTGTTGAATATCAGAGGGTGGGTCATTATCTTCATATCTGCTGTATATCAGGGGTGAGTCATTATCTTCATATCTGCTGTATATCAGAGGGTGAGTCATTATCTACATATCTGCTGTATATGAGAGGGTGAGTCATTGTTACCTTCATATCTGCTGTATATCAATTGTACTGGCAGGAAAACAGTTCAATGATTGCCTATCACTCATATACAAAAATGGTGAAATTCTAGACAAATCTTGTTGAGAAGGCCAATATATCAGCTTTGAACTACGTAAATAATCCTAAGTTTATTTTGGCCTTGCTGATTTTCATGATCGTATTGTTATCAGTTTGAAACTGTCAAACTACTGGTACAGAAGGTGTTAATGTTGTCAATTGAGTTAACCTTGCATATAATGTTGTTTGTTCAATGCAAACTTCTTGTAGATGTTTTGATCATCACCCATGTTCATTAATTTACATTGATTTTTAATTCTGAATGCCCCTATTTTACATGTATATAGGTTCAACTGCCCGAGATGTAGTGACAGTTTTGTTAAAACATGGGGCCAAGCCTGATACACTGAGTAAAAACCAGTTCTCTCCCCTTCATCTGGCATGCTATAAGGTGAGTATCATGGCCACCAGCACAGAGGGGTAGTTGTCATCTAGAAAATTGATGATTCGGTCACCAGAAGAAGTTACCTGATATCAAGGCTCTCGATACTTCATGTTCATCTGGCAATAGAAACTTACATAGCTCAGTTATTTCTGGATATACATGAAACAACCTCAGTGTATTATTATTTGATGTGTGAATGTACTGTTTATATTATTTATAGGGAGATGTTTATGTGTCCATTTCTCTAATAGAGGGTCATGCTGATATTAACCAGAGTGGTAACAGTGGTGTCACCCCCTTACATATAGCTGCCATGTGTGGTCATCAAGAGGTATGTCCTACAGTCTATGTTTCCATGAATACACAGGCACTGATTATTCTAACACTAGTACTGCTTTGAGAATAGAGAGTCCGTATCAATGCTGGATCTCCATGATCATGAAAAATCATAAAAAGTCATGTAAATGGTTGCTTTGCACTTCGTAGTCCAAGTTAGTTTAGACAATACCTTTTTTTCCCCGAGAGCAACAACAGGTGCACTGACACTGGGGTGAACACTGGTTCATTCTCCTGGCCTTACCCCTATTTGTTTAACCTGGGCGGCTTTTTTAACTATTGATAGCTGGTGTAAATATGATAAATATGGATAAAATTTTATGATAATTAGGGCCTTTTCAGGTCATAAATAGTCTTGTTGTCATCAATTGTAAATATTTCCTAGGTCAAAGTGATAGCAAATCACCCCTACATATATTACTAATCCAGAACTCATGTGATCAGCCACATGTTAGTGCTATTGGGGCAAGATAGTATTGTCTAAGGATTAACTTGAAATCAGTTGAATAAGAGTGCAAACCCCAGATTAAAACTTAATTTTCCAGGAATGGAATGTCATGGTATATATGTGTCATATGGGTCATATTCATCATGTAACTTTCAAAATAGTCCTGAAAAAATACATGTAGTTTCATATCTCTAAAATTATTAACATGATTATGGTTTATTGTTTTGTTTGCTGTATGTATCTGCTGTGTGCATTATCAACACGCAGGGGAGATGCTATACTGCTGTATTTGAATTTGGCTCTCTGAGCATTAATCTTACACTTGACAATATAAAAATTCCTTCTGTATTTCAAACAAATTGAGCCTGGAAAATGAACTGAATTTGACCAAAACAATCCTCGATTATCCTGGAATTCCAATGACCTTTACAGAAACTCTGTGATTGGCTGGATATTCCTCCAATATTCTTCATAAACCAATGAATATGCTTGGTTTCCATTTAAAAATTTGAATTGACCAATCAAATCATTTAAAACTGGAAGATCGTATTTTGTTTCTATGAGACTCCATTGTCTCAAGGTGTATGATCTCTCCTCATCCACTTAAATATGATGCAATATTATGCCATCACGGATAAGAGTAATGTTTTGCGCAGTTGTGCACATGGTGATAGGTAAGTTAACAGATCTCAAAAGTATTTTGTTAAAAACCCCATTTGATAATGGTTCATAAATTTTTGCATGATTAATTCAGTTCTTTATTTATCTTTCTGACTTTGTCATCATTTTCTCCCTTTCAGATAACTAAGTTATTGTTGAACAATGGTGCCAGTATTAATGCTGCTGATGCTGTAAAGTTCTCTCCCCTTCATCTGGCCTGCTACTTTGGACATGAAAAGGTATGACTTTTTCAAAAAATGAAAAATGTATGTATTACAACGTTTACTGGTACTAAGACAAGGATTTTTTTTTGCAATTTGAAGAATCTCTGATTTTGAAAGGACATGTCTCGCTTGACCTTTGAAAACTTTGATGTATCCTAGCCATTTGTGGATCAATCAACATTGGTGAACATTTTGTTGCTCTTACAGGAGGTAGATTAAAGTACCAAACAGATTGGGCTCTCGAAGATCCATTGTGATCAGTGTCTGTAGAGCCTAATTTTCAAAATTCGAAATTCAAATTGTTTTTGTAGTTTTGGTTAGGTTTTGTTAGGATTAGGGTTTTGTTAGGGTATGTTTGTTGGGTCAATGTCGCTGTGTGACCAATAAGGTTAGGTGCGACGTTAAAATTCAAACAACCAACCGACCAACCATTTTGTTGCTCAAGATGACTTCAGTTAGGTTTATATATCTGCACACTCCATTTGGTTATTCAGGTTTTCCCCCAGGCATATGGAAAGTTAGGACCGTCCCTGAAACACATGCCCCCTGAGGCATACGACCGCCTCTGAAATTCATACACCCTGAGCCGTCAGCTTAAGGGTGTATGAGTTTCAGGGACAGTCATAACTTCCCATACACCCGGGGGAAAACCTGAATAACGAATTTATTATCCCTCGAGCCTTTTTATCTTACAACAAAAATACTGAAAAAGGTCTATCATTTAGAACCAAGGGTACAACAGACAAATTCAGTGGGCCATTTCGGTTATGAAACTGTCCGCAGTTTGCCACTGCGCTGCGAAAAACATGCCACAACACAATCTACGATAATCTATTTCGTTCTGTTCCGTTTGACTTTTATTTTTGGAACAAATGACACCTTTTGGTGAGTTATATGTCTGACACTTCAGTGAAAATGATGCACTATGAGTTTATTCCATTAAATTTTGATGAGTGGGCGAAAGTTATTCCATAAATATTGCGATTTGGTTAGCTGAACTTTCGAAGCGAGAGCATTGTTTCTAATCGCACGCGAATTGTTTTTTATACCCCGAGTAGCAAGACATCACTCAGGGTGTATGGGTTTATGCGACCCGGTCAGATCGGTCAGGAGCTGACATGGAAAGATCCGAATGTACGGATTCTTACACCCTAATAAACTGACCAATGAAAATTCTACAATTTAGGTTGAGGGATAATAAAGTCATCTAACGTTGAAGAGATCAGATAAATGGTATAGGGGGGTTAAAAAAGGTGCCTTTCCCTCACCCCATGTACCATTTTTTCGAACAAGTCTGATTTCTCTTTTATCCATAGATCTATCACTCTTCATTCTATTTACATGTTACAAAGACTGAAATATATAGACTTACACACCAGCATGTCTCTTGTCAGATGATCTCTCAGTGCAAATCCATCTAACGTTCTTATGTACTGACCTGATGCCATGACTGAAATATTTTTGAAGGTGACATTAAATCATACTGACATTCACTCACTCACCCTTATGTCACTCATCCAGAACTCCAATACCTTTGAGTTTGTTATTTATGTTCCTTATTTTACAGACAGTGGAGGAGTTGATAGTGAATGGAGCAGATGTCAATATCAGTGGTGGGGTGGGAGATCGTCCCATACACCTGGCCTGTGCTCGAGGAAACCTTCATATTACACAACAACTCGTTGAAGGAACACAGACACAACATGCTGATGGTACTGTAAAGATTACCCTGCTTTGGAGTGAAATATCTTCTAAGTTCCGCTTAATTATAAGCGTCACATCTGATCACTCAGTTATGTATTACATATGTACCCTATTTCTTCTAATTCTTCAGATGGCAAACTTAACGTCAGGTATCGACAGAGAGGAATTCTGCGAACTTTCTATAAATTTCACCAGCTAACTTTTCAGTTCTTGAGATAGATAAGATATCCAGGCCACAGTATTTATCCTCAGTTGACATAGAGATGTTTTATTCTGCTTCAGAGTCTAAAAATGCTGTTTGAAAATTTAGAAGAAATAGGGTATTGTTTTATCCTATTAATTCTATTGTTTTGAAGAAAACCGTGGCATTTCTGCCTTGTCTTAGATCAATCAGAGAAGCCATTTTGTTTGAATTTTTGACCCCATATTGTCCTCGTCAGATAGCATTAATGAGTACCGTAAACTCTGTGTATACCAACCTCGATAGGGAGCAGATCATAGTGTTGTTTTTGACAGGGTTCTGGTTTATCAAGGTTTATAATACTTTAAATTTAAGTATTGAAACCATGGATAATGTTGGTATTTAGAGGTTGGTTGGTTTATACCCAGGTGTAAGTATGCACAGGTTTCACTCTAACTGGTTTGTATGATTCTAGTATTTTATAAATGACCAAGGATTCCAGCTAGCAGCATCCATGTTTTGTCTTACAGTTAATGCCAAAGATGAGGAGGAACATCGACCGTTACATTTCACTTGTAAGGCTGGTCACCTGGGAGTCCTCAACTACCTACTACAGCACAACGTCCAGCCCCATGTCACTAATATATATGGTGACACACCCCTACATCTGTAAGTACCGCAGTGTCTGTGAGCAACTCTTTTATCAAGTCTGATAGCTGTGTGTGTATTTTGGCCATCTCCTCTGATTGTCACATCAGGGGAGATTACCCAACATGTATCCCAATCAAGGGGGATAATTATTACAGCTTGAAACATTTGTTCATTATTATTTTTTTTGTGAACCAGCCTTTATTCATTTAATAATTATTTCCACTCCCTGCTCAGTCCTGTCACCACAGAAGCACACCACACCGCTCCAGGGACTTATCTAATGACCCCAAAGGGGTTCACAAATTTGAAACCAGATTAGTCAGGCTGTGTTTGGTCCAGATGCTGACTTAAAATCCAATGGAGAAATCGGATTTTAGCTCATGAAGATTGAGAATTTGTTCTAGAGCCAGCAGATATAAATTTGTTACAATTGATGCATGAAAATTATATGTAATTCCTGCAATTCTGATGCAAAATTTATGTTCCACTTGTTTCTGTATATTCAGAGCATGTTACCATGGTAAGATGGAGGTGGCCAAACAATTGGCAGCTAAGACTGGCTCAGATAGCCTATCCATGGAGAATATATTCAGTGAGACACCATTACACAGGTAGGTTATTTAACCAGCCTGTTTGGCTGGTGTGTCTGAGCTGCTCTCATATTTTTATTATATTATAGGCTATATTTTCTCTGAATATATAACTAATCCACAGATAGAATAACTCTTATAGAGATATATTTAGATAAAAAATGTAACATTTATCTATTTATCATCAATTAAGTCTTTAAATCATACAGAATAAAGTATGCAGTGTGTGACTGTATGGTCTCATGATCATAGTTCATGTAGCTGTCCTTTGTACAAAATACCCCGATCCTTTGCCCACTGTCATCCTTTCAGGTGAAATTCAATTGATGATTGGTCCTGCAACCTATTGTATATGCAAATAGTTGGAAACAGAATGACCAATTCACCATGCAGACATTGTAGACTGGAACAATACAGTTTTGAAGCAGGAAATATACCAGCGAGGAGTTTTGAGTTGTTCATACTTGTCCTATAAAATACTAGAAAGTCTATCCATTGCTGATTAATTCATAAACTACTAGTAGTTACCCAGTGCTCTAAAAATATGGCTAGAAACCGTGAGACCTAATATGAAACGTGTGTGCAAGGACGATGATTATTATAACCTGAAATGAAGATTTAATTATAATTTTCCAGTGCATGTAGCTATGGTCGAAGTTTGGAGTTGGTCAAGTTTCTGTTAGAACAGCCCAGTGTGGACATCAACTACCAGGGGAAAGACGCTCATACTGGTGGGTGAAGCTTTGTTTATAGTTCAACACTCTTATCATTCACTCGTGCCTGTCTATTTTCATTGGTCAGTACAGTCGAGTCTTGAACCTCAAATAATGATATTGTCTGTTGATAGTTCATGAAAAGATTTCAATATTAAATTAGTTAAGTTACCAATTTACAGGGATTGTACACGATTTATATTGCCTGCTTCATAATCTGAGGCGTACCCTGCTACACTATGCTTTAACCTGCATCACAGGCCTCAATTCAGAATTGAATGCACTGAATTAAAGCTACACAGGGTATGAAATAGAGATTTCAACATTGTTAAGTGTAAAGCCTAAGACACATCCATGTATGACTTAATTTATCAACATTATCCATCACTTCTCAGACGTCATGCTATTAATGAATTCTCCCTTCTCAGACATCATGCTATAATGAATTCTCCCTTCTCAGACATCATGCTATTAATGAATTCTTCCTTCTCCGACATCATGCAATGATGAATTCTCGCTTCTCAGACATCATACTATAAATGATTTCTCCGTATACATGAATTCTCCCTTATAAGACATCATGCTATTAACCCTTGTCCTGTTGACTCCGGATATATCCGTTGGCAGACTGTCATGTTCCCAGTGTCGACTCCGGATATATACGTTCAGTGTGACCATTGCAAGTTGGTCCACTTTCAAAACAATTTGGAGCCGCGTGTGGGAAAAATCGAACCAGACACGGCTCACACCATTTAAAACATATTATTTCACGAAATATTTCACGCAAGTTTGGTGTTTATTTACTAAAAAAGACATCTGATTGTGTGAAGATAGTCTACAAATGTGAAACAGAGTGCCGTTTCTTCCGAAATGTTCGTCAAAACGCGTGAAAATGCACCTTGTTGACAAGCTTCTGCAACAAAAACCAGACCGTAAATATCCATATTTGATTCCCAAATCGTAAACCTGCTTCAATTCATGCCATTAATCTCCGTCAGGAAGATGATACAACGTAGAAAACGGAAGTTAAAACTAAAAGTTAGCTCCCCTAGCGGAGAGTTGTCCGCCCCTAGGAGAGCTCTCCCATTTATCCCAGCGGCATTACTATAAAGGCTCTGCTCAAACCATTCTAGTCCTCTTTTCTCTGTTGTACCTCGACCAGTGCACATCAAGGAAGTGTTTATACAACCTGGGTTGTTGTTGTTTGTAACGACCCGTAGTATCCTTATCAGTTTTTGACTTGTGTTTCTTTCTTGTCGGAAATTCTTTCATTATTGTCGGAAATTCTTTCATTAGCTATGTCTGAGATTCCGATTTCTAATGCATGTAGTTCGTGTGGGCAATTTTGGTCCAGTTTGGACGCCCACACGGTTTGTTTTACTTGTAAAGAGTTGTGTTATCGGCGTAGTACTTGCGCCGAGTGTGTATTATGGGGCCCGTTAGCTGGGAAAATTATGCCCAAGCTCGACGGACTTACCTTTTGCAGACATCTGACGACCCGTTTTTCGGAAGTCGACAGACGCCTGTCGGAAATTGCTCTTGTAAATGACATGAAAACTAACGAAGATATCGTTGGTATGTGGATTAAATGTTTCCCATGGTCTTAGTAATCAGACCTCGCCCGCTTCTGTTAATATACCGCCAAGCGGGAGAGTTCTACGTCTAGATAAATCACAAATTTTAGACAGCTAGCGTGTACAGGTGTGGCAATGTCTGGAATTGCAGCCAAACCGGTTCCTTTGTCTAGTTCAACAAAGACTTCTCGCTCCAAACCGACCGTGCCTGAGCCGTCCATTGTTCTCGTCGGACAAAAGAATGCAGTGGGGTCGCATATTATCTCGACCTCTCCATTGTCTATTGGTTTATCACACTCCGTTACCTCTAAACGAAATAAACGTCGTCGTGTGTCGGTTTCTCCTTTGCGGGTTAAATCAAAACGCAGTTCTAAATCCGTTTCTCGTTCTATGGTGGGTCGTTCGGACCTACCTTTGAGTGTTCAAATTGCTGACTTGGGGTCTCCGACTATTGCGTATGCTTCACATCGTCGGTACCATACTTCTACTCGGGTTTGTTGTTTCACCACGACGTTCTATTACACCACATCGCTTGTATTCACATGTGCGTCGTTCTCATTCGCCTGTACGACGATCTCGTTCTCCGGTTCGTAGTTCTCGTCCACCGGGTGATTCTAGTACTACATTTCGGCTTCCCCGTTCTTCGGTTCGCCGTTCTCGTACTTCGATTCTACATTCTCCTGCGTCTCCACGCCGTTTGCCACGGCTTTCGGTATCGCCTTCTGATCTAGATCGCCACGATCATCTATCGCAGACTCCGTTTCTTGATCATGCGGTCGTCCACGATTTGCCGACTTCTCGCCAGAGTCATATCACTCGTCCGCCTATGCCGGTTTCGTCGAGTTCATCTGATGATTCCTTTCCTCAGTGAGAAGTTAGGAACATACGTCTATGATGGTTTTCGGATAAATTGGATGCGCTTTTAGCGTTGGTGCCGGATATGCCGTCTGCTTCGAATAATGGTCTTTCTCGTATTAAATGTCAGACAAAAGAATGCTTCCTCGCCGTATGTTATCTCACCTATGTCATTTTTGTCAATGGTTCGATGGCGAGTAATATTTCGGGGATAGTTTGTTTCACTTTTCTGTCTTCTTTCAAAATTTTATCTGGGCAAAATTTTAGACTTCACACGGTTTGTTTTTCCATCAGCCATGTGTTTAATGTCTCTGGACGTACGTCGCTAAATTAATTGGCTCTTGTCGGAGTTTTTCAAAATTTTCTATATCTTGAAATGATTGCCCGACGAT
Source organism: Hanleya hanleyi (assembly GCA_036873755.1). Classification (NCBI taxonomy): domain Eukaryota; kingdom Metazoa; phylum Mollusca; class Polyplacophora; order Lepidopleurida; family Hanleyidae; genus Hanleya; species Hanleya hanleyi. The sequence goes on from JAVTVY010045343.1 coordinate 9,647, forward strand.
ATTTTCTAAAAGTCAATATGAATCTCAGGCTTATCTGATAACACAGTCCTGAGTGATGGAGACAATGTGTATTCAATATCGCGTCTCCACACGAACAATGAGTTCGACCCGCTGTGTTTGTTGTGGGTTTTTACGGGCTCTCGCGACCTCGTTTGTTATTGCTCAATTTGTGACAGATTTGTATTTAGTCCCCGGCATTTCTGTAAGTCTGCCTTTTAGTGCTGAGCTTTTAAGGCCTATTGTGATCTCTACAATAAACGAACAGGTTTTGTTTCGTTGATTCATGAATTTTATGCATTGAGTTTGTGTAAATCTCAAGTAGGATTGTAAATAGTATCCTCACCGGCGGGGGTTTCGTCTTTTCCCGCCGGGGAGACCTGATACTTTATTTGCAGCCCGTCAACTTTCATGTTGTTGTTGTAACTTCTGTTCGGACTTGCAGTTTTGGTAGGTTCACCTTCATACATTCAGTTCCTTGGTCCTACCAAAATGTAATCTCTTGTTATATCAAGTATTATTACGTTGATTTTGATATACTGTGTTCAAGAGAGATCTTACAGAGGTTTTATATGCCTTTCATGCTGACATGAATATGAAGCGTGATTGTTGCATTTGTGTTACGTAATCACAACTCAACCCTATTTACTACGACCCTTTGTCGCATCTTAATGAGCTTCTTTACTGATCTCTTTATGTAATTAAGGGTCTGTCGAACAACAATGAGATCACGTGTTGGTTTACGTGAGTGAGTAAACCTATTCACCCACTCACCCTTGTTTATTGGTGTGCTATTCTTGAAACACAAATTTATGTTGTTTACATTGTGATTTGTTTTGTTTCACACCAAGTTGGGCCCATCTGCATACTGTATTACGCTTATAATTCAGATGGAGTTATGCACTAATTTTAATTTCTTCCCTTTGAGAAAATTTAAAATTACTAGCGTGAGTGGGAATGTATTTGGCCGGCCAAGGATCAAGCCTAATGACACGTAAGTCGTGAAGTCTTCTATGATTTCTACCAAGTATGTATTACCGGTACAGTCTACTAGAGCATCAAACTGCTTTTTAGTAATGTTCTTACTGTTCTTCTTCTCGACAAATTGTTCGTGCTAGGTCATTTCAAATTCTCAATTTTTGAATAACCTCACTTTCCTGCCGGCGAGAGACTTTAAATGTATTTCCTCTCTTCGGGAATTTAAAATTCTTTGAGGATCTTTCTTGGTTACCTGGAAAAATCTTTGTTCTGGATGTCGGTTGTGTGACTATTTGGGTTATAAATAGTAACATTGTTGTAAATGTTTAATATTCTCTCCATATAAAACTCCAGTACTGAATTTCATGTACAGGAGACAAATTACATCGGGAGAGGTCATAATGTAACCATGTTCACTGACACATTATTCATGTTCACTGACACAAAGATCCATAATCCCATTTATCTCATTGAGCTTACATTTGGTGATTAACGCTACAAACATTTAATATGTTCATCTCTACTGCGTTTAAAGAGAAGGAAAATTATTACAATCGACTTCGGGGTTACTGTTTGCAACGCCCTTTTTCGTTCGCACCTTTACGACGTTCCATTACGTCATCTCGTTGTCCTCGTACTCTAGTACTTCGTTTTCTCGCTGTTACGTCGTGTACTTTTATAAGTTTGTATCCTGCTCCATTATGAGCATGTATATACATTAAGTTGTTGTGAATGAGGAAATCACTACGTTGTTTATCATATACAACGTTTTTCTCGCATTTTTCACATTACGCTTTCCTGTTACACCTTGACGACATTTTTCATTACGCCGTCATGTGTCTCTCATACACTTGTGCGTCGTTCTCTTACATCGGTTAGACGTTTCTGGTACGCCATAACGCCGTTTGTCACGTCGGCGGGAGTGGAAGTCCGTTCGTTTGGCGGTAACCTTCCACTTGTATCAATTCCTCTCGGGTTTTTCACATTGTGATTTACTTACGTTCGTCGTTACTCTACGAAGAGAGTTCTGTTCAGACCTTGTTGATTCCAGTTTTGAGTTCAGAATAACAAAATTCTGTTGGAATCAACAGTATTTGGTCTAATACTGTTATATGGAATATGTCTTTGGATTATGGACGTCGATATTCTCTGAGGACGACGGCGGGATTGTGAATGACGGACTAGTCGCCTGTAATTGAATTCAGCACAGTGTTGTGTTGACTTTTGTTTAACACAGAACCATGTTGACTTTAACACACAAACATTGTGTTGAGATCCATTTACCTTGGGATTGTGCTTAAACAACACAATGTTTTTCGTGGTGTACTTGGGGGACAGTTTTCTGATTTTCTCCATCAAGTACTTTATTCCTGTATGGACCGTTGCACCAGTGGTTAGACTTTGACATTATGGTTCGGTCATCAACTTTAGGGTTGTTTTAAAGCTACAGCGGATTTATTTGTCCTGGTGCCGAGGACGTGATACCGTTCCCGACTCTGTCTCTATTTCCCTCGTAACTGACTTCCTCCTTCATCTTCACCAGGATAGGAAGTTTCATATTAGCACCATGGTAGGCTATCGATCTGCTCTGGCTAGGGTGTTACGTCTTACCTTTGGTACAGACATTACAACACATATAAGGGAGTGGGAAGAGGTGCCGACATACTGACTGCGTCACATGACTTCACAGAATAGCCTTCTGGTTAACCTATTCTAAAGCACATACCAAGAATCTAGCCTTAATGTTAATATCTCTGCGCTTATTCGCGCCTTCGCATTACAGTCGTGTCGTACTCGCCAACTGTTACCGAAATGAGATATCGGTGTGGTTCTGTGTGTTCTGATTCGTCCACCTTTTGAACCCTTAGAGTCCGCGTCTATAAAAGCTGTGTCTTATAAGACGGCCTTCGTGGCGGCGTTTGCCTTGGCGTCCAGAGTGTCTGAACTTCATGCTCTTGAAAGATCTTCTATGACCTGGACAGCGGATTGGTCTTGCATTTCTTTTCGGCCCATTCCTGAATTTATCGCCAAAAATGAGTCTGTTCGTTCAGGTCCGTGCGCTCAACGTTCGTACTCCATTCCTGCGTTGTCAGACTTTGTACATGGCCTCGAGGACGATCTTCTGCTATGTCCCGTTCGAGCCATTCGCCACTATCTTACTCGTACCGATTCCGTTCGCGGCTCTCGGCTACGGTTATTCTGTCCCTTCGCCTGTCAGCAAGGCATGACTTTTAAAAAGCCACGTAGTTGAAGAAGACCATAAAATAGTCTTATCAATTGGCAGAAGGTAGATATACCATTGACGCCCCCACTACTGTCTTCTGCTTCTTCTAATGTGATTCGTGCCATTGCTGCGTCATGGCCTTTATGGAAGAACTGGCCCCTCCATGACATTGTCCTGTCTTGTGCCTGGACAATTAACTCCACGTTCACTAATTTCTGTCTGAGAGATATGACAGTGCAATCAAATAGTGTGACCACGCTTGGGCCACTGGTGGCTACCCAGCACGTTGTGAGTAATTTCAAAAAAAGAGGGGGGGGGGGGCGGCAAAATTGTCACCATCGCGGCAAGACAGCCATCTTGCTGTATCATCTCATCTCATCTCATCTCAGTCATATTATTATTACATATATTATATGATAAAAAGGCATCTCAGAAGGGAGAAATAAGTCAGTTGACCGGCCGTGGATTCTATAATCACCAATGAAGGCCTGACACTAGGATAGGGTTTACTCCTAACTGCAAATTTGCTTGTGTCCTTTCAGGAAACTGACTCCCTTCTAGATGTCTCAGCTGGGTCCCCTGCGTTTCAACTCAAAAGACACCTGTTCCAGGCCTAGGGTCAACAGTAGTGATGACAGTACAGAGAGTTGACGATTGCGCAGCCGGACCCAGAGAGCAAGCACGGTCAATTCCAACGCATCCTTCATCACTCCAAGTATGGTGAGTTGACCTGAAGAGGCTTGCGGACTGAGAGTGGTGTGGACTTGGTTACCCGCTCTAAGCTTCGGCTAGTATACGCTCTCACCGAACTTAATGGTCGGACCAAGGATCTCCCTGTATGCAAGGGCTTGTGGCTGATTCCCCCCCCCACGACATACAGTGCCTACCAAGGGGACCTTCTTGTTGCCTATCGTGCCCCGGGTATCCTACAACTTGGTGGAAATGTGTACCACATCACGAGCACAGCTACATGGATGGAGACACTCAGATAAGTACTACTGTATCAACTCCTTGAATTACCCTTTACGTCTGTGACCAGGGCTAACTTGTTGAGTATTAATGTCTCAGATTTATACCCATGTCTGTGTCGTTCCAGCGATTACTAGCCTGCTATGGGAGTTACCACAAGGCCGAGATTCCCGCCTCCATATGTTGGTACTGTGGCATGAATTGAAGCAGGTTTACGATTTGGGAATCAAATATCAAACATTTATAAACAATGTTTCTATTTGTTACCAAATCAAACCTGCTTCAATTTGATTGACCCTCCCTCCGTCCCCTCATGCCGGCCTTAAACACTACAGGTCTCGGTAATTACAATGAGAAAGAGGACTAGAATGGTTTGAGCAGAGCCTTTATAGTAATGCCGCTGGGATAGATGGGAGAGCTCTCCTAGGGGCGGACAACTCTCCGCTAGGGGAGCTAACTTTTAGTTTTAACTTCCGTTTTCTACGTTGTATCATCTTCCTGACGGAGATTAATGGCATGAATTGAAGCAGGTTTGATTTGGTAACAAATAGAAACATTGTTTATAAATGTTTGATTTCACTGACATAACACGACATTAATTTGTCATCGCACAGAGATTCATAGATGTCGAAAATTTTAGTATTTTTTCTCAGAAGAGTGTATTCAGTTTCTGGTATTTTCTTCAAATTGGGTATTTCTTCAAATTTACCACCATTGTCCATGATTTTATATTGTTTCATCCATTGAAATAATAGGCTATTGGGATTTTGTCGAAACCTAAAAAAATTGTCAAATTTGGCAGTCTGACTTGAGTGGTAAAAAGGGACATGTATGAATCCCTGACAGTACAGGTGCCACAAGGCGTGAAGTCCTGCACTTAGAAACACCGGTGTCCGTAATTCCTTAATTCCGTAAGATTTTCTTGTTCGGACAATAACTCGTGAACGATTTAACTGATCAACTTCAAAATTGGGGTGTGCCTTGACATTGGCGAGAGGACGGTTGGGATTGTTTCCCAGTAATGTGCGTAATCTAATATGGCCGCCGTCAGCCATATTGGATTATAAGCAGTTGGATATTGTCCGGACAATAACTCGAGTACGATTCAACTGATCTACTTCAAACTTGGGGAGTGCCTTGACATCGGTGAGAGGACGGTTGGGATTGTTTTTCAGCAATGTACATAATCCAATATGGCCGCCGTCAGCCATATTGGATTATAAGCAGTTGGATCTTAGATTTTCTTGTCCAGACAATAACTCGTGAATGATTTAACCGATCAACTTCAAACTTGGGGTGTGCCTTGACATTGGTGAGAGGACGGTTGGGATTGTTTTTCAGCAAAGTGCGTAACCTAATATGGCCGCCATCAGCCATATTGGATTATAAGCAGTTCGATCTTGTCCGGACAATAGCTGGAGTACGATTCAACTGATCTACTTCAAACTTGGGGAGTGCCTTGACATCGGTGAGAGGACAGTTGGGATTGTTTTTCAGCAATGTGCATAATCCAATATGGCCGCTTTCAGCCATATTGGATTATAAGCAGTTGGATCTTAGATTTTTTTGTCCGGGCAATAACTCGTGAACAATTTAACCGATCAACTTCAAACTTGGGGTGTGCCTTGACATTGGTGAGAGGATGGTTGGGATTGTTTTCCAGTAATGTGCGTAATCTAATATGGCCGCCGTCAGCCATATTGGGTTATAAGCAGTTGGATCTTGTCCGGACAATAACTGGAGTACGATTCAACTGATCTACTTCAAACTTGGGGAGTGCCTTGACACCGGTGAGAGGACGGTTGGGATTGTTTTTCAGCAATGTGCATAATCCAATATGGCCGCCGTCAGCCATATTGGATTATAAGCAGTTGGATCTTAGATTTTCTTGTCCGGACAAGAACTCGTGAACGATTTAACCGATCAACTTCAAACTTGGGGTGTGCCTTGACATTGGGGAGAGGACAGTTGGGATTGTTTTTCAGCAATGTGCATAATCCAATATGGCTGCCGTCAGCCATATTGGATTATAAGCAGTTGGATCTTAGATTTTCTTGTCCGGACAATAACTCGTGAATGATTTAACCGATCAACTTCAAACTTGGGGTGTGCCTTGACATTGGTGAGAGGACGGTTGTGATTGTTTTTCAGCAATGTGCGTAATCTAATATGGCCGCCGTCAGCCATATTGGATTATAAGCAGTTGGATATCTCCATTTTCAAATCATACTCTTCGTCAATGTTATGAGATATCGACCAAAACAAATCGACCATAGAGGTCCATGGCCCCCGCAGCAGCAGCGCCAGTTATGGTGGATGTAATCCACCATAACTGGTGCTGCTAGCGGGGGACATGGACCTCTATGGTCGATTTTTGTCATGGATGTACATTGCATCATGGGATAGAAGTGGGATAAAACGTCGTCAGGTTGGAACAAAAATTGTTTGATGGCTGTATCCCGCAGTCCAATGAGGAAAGATTTTTTGATATCATTTTGTGGTTTACATTAATCCCCTTGTTTGAGAATTTGTTTGTTACTAGCTTAAATAAATAAGTGAAAGCTATAAGTGAACAAACTTGTGATAGGAATATTAGGGAGTCTAGCAGGCATAGTACTGCCGTAGTCTCAGTGACTGGAAATTCTTGTACTTACAGTGTGTTTGCTTTATTATTCCAGTTGCTGTTTGAGTTACACAGATGTGATACTGAGTGTAAACGTCTCCAGGACTATGCAAACATTCTCCTTCAGCGCCTCGGCTCCGTTCGTCCCGAACTGTTAGACAGTTTCGTCATGCTGCTTGAATCCTCTGATACGGAGAGCTGCACAAGTGCTTGTGATTCATCAACATGATCTCCTGTACAGTTACCACAAATTTTTTATATGGTCACCCAAATGTCGTGATAGTGCTTTGAGAAATTCAGATCCACAGAAATCCTTTGTACATGGATGATACATGTAAATGTGTATGTCTACATGTTGACAGTGCAATTTGCATTTCATTTCACTGCGGATGAAGGTGCCACAATTTATACATGTATATACAGAAGTGTCACATTTACACAATTCTTAAATTTTCATTTATACTCATCGTGTCACATTCAATGAATCCATGTGACTTGCGTCGCAACTATCAAGTTAAAGATGTGAAGTGATGATGCTGGCATGTCCTATCTACCAGTAGTGTGCCACATTTTGAGAATGTTACCACCAAATAATTTTGCTTTTGATTTGTTATGGTCAGATTTTATAACACTTGAAGTGTAATACATGTAGTTAATAACAGATGTGCCACATTCTGATATGTATTGTGACACAGAGAAGTATGGCGTATCACGTTGGGCACACCTGTTCTCGTCAGATCACTGAAGTTAAGCAACGTTGAGCTTGGTTAATACTTGGATGGGTGACCGGGGGCTGTACTGGCTGGGCTGATCAGTGTTCAGGATAATAGGAACTGTGGACACTCCCATGTGCTGGCACATGTACGCACTGTCGTGATATGGCTGAAAAAATGTTGAAAAAGACTAAATCCTCACTCACTTCTGACATATTCACCTGAACATGTTCGTGCTGCACTTCGGGTGCTCCAGTGACAATCAATACAGCAAATATCCCACTTACCAACGGAAATGTGCCACTGTATGGATACTCTACGAAGATTTACCCTTACAGAGTGATCAGGGTGCCGCATTATGTAGATTAGAAATGTGCCACTTTCAAACTTGTGCCACTGACATTCACCAAATTTATAGGCTTGGATATGTGTGGCTGCTGAGCATAAATGTTGAGAGAATAATATTGGATTTAACTTGGCTGGGTGGTGCCTTGTTGGTTCGTCGTGATGTGACTTAAATATTGTGAAAGTGACATTAAACTTGACTCGCTGAAACCCCAGACTTCTCTGGAACTGGAAAGAAAACTTCATGTGGAAGGGACCCAGTGGACTATCCAGCTCTGCTATACTCTCAAACCAGGTTCTCAAGGTTCCAAGACAGTTATCCCAACTGCGCTAGAAGAATTTGGGGATTGATGGAATATTTCAGACATGTGGATCATCCTGTGCTATCCTCACAAGCCAGGGTATCCTGGTTATCAAGCTGTCAAAACTAGTATCCTGGCTGCCTTATAAACTTCAGGGATGAATAAAATAATCCTGCATGTCCTATCTTCTCAAGCCAGGTTATCAAGCTACAAAAACTAGTACATGTATTCCAACTGATGTAGGAAAATTTAGGGAAGCAGGATATATACCAGCTGTAGGATTTTACTTACACACCATTGTCCCAGTCAATACTCATACCTGTACACATGTATGGTGATAATGGAAAATGTCTCCATCTATCACAGGAAGTGACATTTCCCACTATAAAACCTTGGGTTGATCACATTTTTTAGAAGAGGAAATTGACAAAATGGATCAAAATCATGCATATTATCTATCATTTCTTTGTTCTTTCAATGATTTTAGAGGGTGATCAAAAATTTATTAGAACAGCCAATTGAATTTTACTTCCAAAATTGGAGGGACTTAGTTATTAGAGGTATTACCATAATGAACTGCATTGTTAAGCCTAATCGATCTACAATCTAGACAAATAAGCCTCGTACAAATATTTGACTGGCTTTTATGCTTGCTGCTTTTATATGATGCTATTGTTAGTTATTTATTTAGCATGAGCTCAGTGTTTAAAATGGACATGATGAGGGCGATTATTATTAATTATGAATCCTGCAAACCAAATGCATACATGTGAATATGAAGAAAAAGAGCTCTTTTGCATTTGAAAAATCGTAATCCCGCATGAATTTTAAAAATTATTTGCCCCTAAAATTTAGATGCGAGTGGGTCGTGAGAAACAATCAATCGACTAACAGTGGCCTGAAACTGATCCAGTGATTCATACAAAGAACCTTGGTTATCTACGAACTTTAGTTTGTTATGAAAAACTTATGGCAATACTATAGTAAATACATGTGTATATTGATACCTGTACCATAAAGAAATAATGTGAGAACTATGATTATTGTGGGGAATCCTCAGGTCATGTTTACTGTATTAGCTTAGTTGAGTACTATAGCATATTACCTACCCTAAGGTAGTGAGAACCTCATTCACCAAGGAGAAAAATAGAGTTTCTGGGTACAATGGTGAGTCTAGACAGGTGAATTTTTAGTAATATAAGGGCTGAACAATAGAACTTTACAGAAAAGTTACTGATATTTATGTATTTGTGGAGCAGGATGATGGCACTGTCATACAGGGTCTGCATAATTATTTAGTCTGGGCTCCTGAACTTTTCTTTTAAAGCAGTGGACAGGTATTGACTGCCATTTTGATCTTACAGCTGTTTTCGGTAATGCATCACAGTTACGGGCACTGAATAAATATGATTCAACACAGCCAGAACTGGTGAAATCTTATGGATTATAGTTCAGATTTTGACTGAATCTCAAAGCAAAATGGTAGCCACTACCAGTTTTGATATTGGAGATGATATCCTCCTGGGTACTAGTATTCATTGACTTGCACAGACTGGGAGCAAGGATATAATTATGTGGGCCTGTTGGAATGATGAGGAGATTTGAGTGGGTCTGTGGATCTACATCGAGGGTCACCAATGGGCTCCGATTTGGGCTCTGGAATGGGCACCTTGAGAATAACCATCTTCAGAATGAAGTATGGAATATAAAACTACCTCCAAGAATGCAAGACCTTGGTGAAATTAGCTTTTCAATGATGTACATGTATGAGCAGAATCTTAGGGGGGATAAATTCTCTCATCTCCCCTAGCTAAACACCTGCCTTTGTGAAAATGGTGACAGAGTTGACAGACATGAATACCCCCCAACCCCAAGCTACATATGTGAAAATGTGAATCATTGTTGATATCCTGTTTGCATTAATCAGAATAGAGAGGAGTAGATCTCACCTGTGTATACATGTAGTTGTGAGGGGATATTTTGTGATATGATGAAGACTGGAGTTGGCGGTGATTTGAGACTATGAATGGATTACAGATACTTGAATGTTTATATACTAGATGAAGAACAGAATTGATCATATCATGCAGTGTTGACCTTTAATAATAATGTGATTATCCAAGAGGCCAGTGAACATTCTAGATTATGATTGACATTAAATCTCAGTATTGAAAACATACCTTACCCACCGCATTGCAGAGTACATCTTGCAAAACTCAGGAAACTGCATAGCAGTTGTTAGCTAAACTGAGTTTTGCAGTTGGCAGATACTTGTCTGTTCAAATGGTGCAATATCATTTCCATTTTGTAGCAGAGTTGGCATTTCAGAGTACATTTAGCATTCTAGCATACGTTGAGTTTGCAAGTTCCAGTTAAAAAACAAAGATATGACAAAGATACATTCATGTAAATCAGCTTGTGTCGATACGTCCATTACTCAACTTGTTTCCCTGCTGATTCAAACTACCGAATATCCGCCTATATGGACTGCTAGAGGGACTTCAATTTGGGTTTACCGCACTGCGGTGGTCTAATGGTTAGAGCGTCGGCCTCGTAAGCGGTAGGTACTGGGTTCGATCCCAGGCCGGGTCATACCTAAGACTTGAAAAATGGAACTTGTTGCTCCCTCGCTTACGCTCCGCATTAAGAGGATAGAACAAGGACTGGTTCGCTCGGTGTCAGTATAATGTGACTGAGTGGGGTGTCATGTCTGCCTACGGCATGATATTTCCGTGGGACAGCACTATAAAATGGCAGCATTAGATCTGCTCTGTTACAAGTAGGTACCCCTGCCCCTCCCCCTCCCCTCCCTTCCCTTCCCCGTCGTGATATAGCTGAAAAAATGTTGAAAGCGACGTTAAACCCTATTCGCTGTTATGCTTGGTTCATTTCAAATTCCTCATACTAAAACTGATTGGTTGATAGCTGGATATGTGATACTGAAGACAAATTTTCAAACTGATAAATCAAGTCTTGAGTTTCAATTGACTAAGGGACCATTCAAGAATTACTTATGCCAAAAAAAAAAAAGGATTTTTGTAACCCCAAATGCAAAATTTAACCCAGCATACATAGGAACAAACTCCCCTTCTCCCCTCGCTGCGTACGTAAGACTTCAATGCTCCCTAAACGCTCCTTGCACTTCCTGAGACTCGGCCTGGTGCGGCTAGCAGTTGAACATCAGTCTGCCCATTTGATAAGGAATACCATTCCTCCAGGGACATTCGGCACATCACTAAAGACAGTTTCAACCACAAAACAAATTTGTTACAAAACTCTTGACATGAAATTAACAACATTTATTCTAAACTAGAACTATCTCTCTCAGTTCAATCACTGGGTAAATGTAATTCGATTACCATTGGTCCTCGGTAATTGGATGTTCTGAGCGCCCCCTAGTGGCCAATAGGTGGATGTTGGCAGTATGAAGCGGTGGGGGAAGAAAGAGAGTAAGGGACGTAGTGACACAAGATGGTATATGAGTGTATGATAGACATAGTCAATTCAAATTGTGCAATATGTTTGGTTAGTAGCATATATACAGATAAGTGAGTAGATCTTAATTGTGTAAATTAGTAAGATTATAATGCGATACATGCTTACATGTATTTGTAACATGTTCAAATGTATTATTTGTACATGGATGATAAAATGTTTAATATTTACCATGTTTACTGTATGTACATGTGTACAGGTTCATGGCTTTTAAATATTCTTTTGGGTTACAATAAATTGAGAAAATGTACGTGTTATTAAAGCATGACACTCAATTTGTATGTATATTTATATGTTTATTGTGTTTATGTATAATTCGGTAGCTCTCTTTTTAATGTGACCAAACAGCCTTGCCAAATTAGTCTTATTAACTTGATGAATTAGTATATTTTGCTCATTTTTTTCTTGCCTTAAAAATTTGCTTTATTTTCTTCATTCTGATAGCTCACTCCAAGGATTTTGTCTCGTTTAATGTTTTTTTTCTTCTTTCTTTGTTTTCTTTGATCTAATAACATGAATAAAGATGAACATTTAGTGATAATTCCTACTACTCATGCAAAGCATTCATGTTTCGTGTCTTTATTAGTTTGTCTTATGTTTAACATACCTGTATTTCGAATCAGAGATTTTCTGAAAATAATTGGTGATTTGTATGGAAAGAGTGAATCTATGATAAGATTATACTGAAAAATTCCACTTGTTCCAGAAAATAGGAAGCTGTATGTTCCTTTTGAACATTCAAAATGCCATACATGTAATTTCCTATAGTACACAGATTATTCTCATTGGTGGAACAGTGAATGAAATTGGAAGACAATGAAGATGTTAATGGAACACTTCAAAGGGAATGCACAAACTCTCGAAACTCACAGAATGGATGGTTTTCCCTCAGATGCATGGACACTTGGACTGCAAGGATTGAATCAGTTTCTTGTGGATGAGAATTAATTGGATGGGAAACTTGGAACTTTGAAAATACTCCATTCCAGGTGTTCCAAGTCTCTGAATTCAGGGAAAAATCACAAATTCTCACATTCCAGGACTGAATCATTTTCCTTCAGATGGGCAATTTAGAACTAGGAGAATCATCCAGTCGTTGTGTTCCAAGTATCCCAGTTCAAGTAAAATTAATAAATTCAGTCATCCCAGAACAAGTTGGAACAAGGAATGGATAATTTTCCCTCGGCTCGGTAATTTAGAACTTGAATCATCATCAATTTGTTGTGTTCCAAGTATCCCAATTCAAGTAAAATTAATGAATTCCCTCATTCTAGGACAAGTTGGAAGTCCAAGAATGGATCATTTTCTCTTGCATGGGAAATCTGGAACTTGGAGAATCATCCATTCTTTTGTGTTCCAAGTCTCCCAATGCAAGTGGACAGTCATAAATTCCCTCATTTCAGGACTAATGCAAGGAATGGATCATTTTCCTCTTGGATGGGAAATCTGGAACTTGGAGAATCATCCATTCCTTTGTTCCAAGTCTCCCATTGCAAGTAAAAATCAAAGTACTTAAAGTACTGATGTCGGGGTTTACTTGCATCAGAGGGGTTTATTAGTCCCATATTTGTGATCATTTAAGGGAGGAAAGGTGGTGTTCGCTTTACATAAGGAATCTTCCTCAAGCTGTTCGGTTTGTAGGGCCAAACTTTCACTTTTATCAAAATGATATGAAATGGACCATTTTGTACAGCCTATACATGCATGCTGAATTACAAGACACAAAATAATGAAGGGCTGCAGAAACACGAAAACGGATTTATGGCGCACCATAGGTTCATTGGCTTATTTTCGTATTTTTATGCACTTTTCGGTGCAGATTTTCTTTTGGTTACAAAAATAGGACACCTTTATCCAAAACCAATTTGAGCAACAAATAATAATGAAATATTCAGTCTAAATAAGCTGTATGTATCAAAAATGCATTGAAGACGATTCCCTATATCTAAAGCTAACACCACCTTTGTGATCTTACAACAAAAGTTCCACGGATCGGTTGTCGATGGACCATGAAGAATGGCGTGACCGCAATATAGAAGGTTTTTGTGGATACATCTCTATATAGGATGTGTATGCACATTTTTATCTAGAGCATAAAACTTCGACTTTTGTAAAATGTGGATACGCATCCTAAATAAGAGATGTATCCACATTTATATAATTTCCATACTTATTTACTCTGTGAGAAAATGAATCTACTAAAAGTACATCCAGACAAGAAAATCTGCAGACGTCGCAATCTCCGACAAGTTCAGAAAATTCGCTATTCTCCTACTCCACGATCATTTTTCTAACAACTCTTGACGATAAAACAAGATACTGTCATACTCATAGTGTTATTTTAAATTCTAAATAATCACGGTTTTACAGAAATGCCTTTAAATTCATATGGATTGGAAAGAAAAACTATAAATCTAGAAAACGAGCCGATCTTATTTAGTTTCATTGAATTCGTATGTCGTGTAAAAAGTTTACTGATTGGTTGAATAACGTGTGGGCGGAGCCAATATGTACTGTTCAGCCAATCAAATTCACGATTACTTGTACTCTGGGAAATTCAGACTTGGGATGAAAGTTCAGCGTTGACGGGATCGAAATATCGTATCTCTTTCTCATCCATACCAGCAAAAGGAAAACACCCCAGGTTTTTATTCTTTGTAACCATAATCAGATATGTAAAAGAGTTTTGTGCAAAAGTGCCAGTCGTTCCTATTTCGTTTTGTTGAAGAAGATCGACGGAGAAGACACGTCAGACACTTGAAAAAATAACGAAATCTGTCCCAAAAACTTTCGCCAAAATTTCTGCCAGAGTTTTGTCGCAATTTTATTCAGTTCTCATGCTGATAATTGATCAAGTAAGGTGGAAGTAAAAATGTGGATACATCACCAAAAAATCATGTGTATCCACAATTTGGAAATTTCTTGTTTTCGGTGATTTTAAAATGTGGATACGCATACATAATTTGTATCCACAAAAACTCGCTACGTGGTTACGCCCGGATAAAATAGATTGGAAAGGCAAATTTTAAAGGAAATTGTAAAGATAAAATTTACTGCGATAATGTACCAATTATCACGTTCAATGCACAAGCTACCGTGCATTGCATATGTGTATATGACTGTCAGACAGAAGTACGGTATTTTTTATGAATGCTGTAAGGGGCATCAAATGAGAACAGTCTCCGGGCAGGAGATCAAAACTACACATGTGCAGAAGAAAAAACTGAAAAGTGATACTAATGTAGGGTTTACCCTTGGTAAACTCGACAATCATACATTCCCTCATTCCAGGACTACTTCGAACACAAGAAATAGATTATTTTCCCTTGGATGGGAAATTTGGAACTTGTAAAAATCATCCATTCCTTGTGTTCCAGGTCTCAATACAAGTGGAGAATCATAAATTCCCTCATTCCAGGACTAGTTGGAACACAAGGAATGGATCATTTCCCTTTAAATGGGAAATTTGAACATGGTACCGTATTTCTCAAAATAAGTGAATATTTTCAAATAAAAGTGCTGGAGTTAGCATAATGCTATAAATACTCCATATTATCAATGTGAAAGAGATTAGACGTCTAGATCTGTGAATACACCAGCATAGAGTTAGCTCATTATAATGAGTTCACTTGGTGACATTACAAAATCTCATTTGCATAAACTTGCTGAATATCAGATACTCCAATATCTTATGAACCTTTGGAATATATTTACATGCGGTAAACTGCATCTTGCGCAGAATTTTCTCCTGAAAAGTCACCCTGGACCATGTGAGTTCTCTTTTAATATATATCACGCGGAAAAAACATATTTCGGACATATTTTAAACATATAAAAATATTTCGGGGGAAAACGCCGCCCAGAAAAGTCAAGCCCAATTGATAAACGGAACAATTGAGTCCAATACATAAACGCATCACACCAATCAAAGAAAATAATGGTTCTCTAAATCATGCTTCAGACGAGAGAAACATTTTTCAACGTTACCAGTATGTACGTTTTCAGTATATATTGGGTAATGTGGTAGAATTTAGTAGACATATTTGTAGAAGTATTTAGTTTGATACGACAATCGCAGAAACTCGGGGGGTGGGGGGGGGGGGGAATCTCTGTATCCGCAGTGACAAGGACCCACCTATCTCGAATATATAGAGATACTGAAGCAAGTTGAAACTTTTCTGTTATTTTGTTAAAACGCCACTTTATCAGTTCCATGTATACGCAGTTCACAATGGTGTGGCGGGTGGTTGGGTGGGTTCAGGTTCCTGTTGCTTCGGTGCATTTTGCTGAGAAGCAACAGGAACTTGATGATGTGATGAGCACTGTAATATCACTTGTCTTTATTGCACCATGTAAGCGTCCTCAGTGTTTTATAGGGTGCTGGATGGAGGGTGTCTGGTTCTATGCTGCTTCAAAGATTTCTTCTTTGAAGTAGCAGGATCACAACTGGGCTGGGTGGTGCTTAGTTGGTTCGTCGTGATATAGATGAAATATTGTTGAAAGCGACGTTAAATTCTATTCACTCACTCCCTCACAATGGTGTGAGGGGAAAAGAGAGAGTTCTGGATATAAATAGATGAAGGGGTTTTCCCTGAATCAACCCAATCAGTGAACGCGCTAAGCTGGTTGATTAGGCCAATCCGCTTCGAGGTATGAGATGTGACAGGTTTCAATTTCATCGCAGGCCAAACTACTTTGATGTCAAGCGGAAAACGACATCGGAAGTCCAAGCAAAAACCACAGACTGGGGATACCGAAATGCTAATTCAAAACAAGCGCGAGGGATGAAATGTACGAGATTGTATAATAGAGGCATCGACTCAAGAACTCATTCGAATCACCAAAAATGTCCAGGTAAACCCTCTGCCAGGATTTAGGATTACCTGGACTTGTGAAGATGAAATGTAAGGGGTTTTGTTACGTTTCTTTCAGTGGAAGTTAGCCGATTTATCACACAAAGCCTACATTTATAGACAAATGAGCGCAGCTGAGAATGAATAATGAATCTAGAATAGCGGGTGGTTGGGTGGGTTCAGGTTCCCGTTGCTTCAATGCATTTTGCTGAGAAGCAACAGGAACTTGATAATGTGATGTCTAACACTGTAATATGCACCATGTAAGCGTCCTGTCTGTGTCTTGTGCGCTGTTCTCTGTGTTTTATAGGGTGGATGGAGGGTGTCTGGTTCCATGCTGCTTCAAAGATTTCTTCTTTGAAGTAGCAGGAACGCAACTTGGCTGGGTGGTGCTTAGTTGGTTCATCGCGATATAGCTGAAATATTGTTGAAAGCGACATTAAATTCTATTCACTCACTCAGTCACCCTTCTTTGAAGTAGCAGGAACACAACTTGGCTGGGTGGTGCTTAGTTGGTTCATCGCGATATAGCTGAAATATTGTTGAAAGCGACGTTAAATACTATTCACTCACTCACTCACCCTTCTTTGAAGTAGCAGGAACACAACTTGGCTGGGTGGTGCTTAGTTGGTTCATCGCGATATAGCTGAAATATTGTTGAAAGCGACGTTAAATTCTATTCACTCACTCACCCTTTGAAGTAGCAGGAACACAACTTGGCTGGGTCGTGCTTAGTTGGTTCATCGCGATATAGCTGAAATATTGTTGAAAGCGACGTTAAATACTATTCACTCACTCACTCACCCTTCTTTGAAGTAGCAGGAACACAACTTGGCTGGGTGGTGCTTAGTTGGTTCATCGCGATATAGCTGAAATATTGTTGAAAGCGACGTTAAATTCTATTCACTCACTCACCCTTTGAAGTAGCAGGAACACAACTTGGCTGGGTCGTGCTTAGTTGGTTCATCGCGATATAGCTGAAATATTGTTGAAAGCGACGTTAAATTCTATTCACTCACTCACTCACCCTTCTTTGAAGTAGCAGGAACACAACTTGGCTGGGTGGTGCTTAGTTGGTTCGTCGTGATATAGCTGAAATATTGTTGAAAGTGATGTGTTTTGCGTCTGGAAGGTAACAAAACTTATTTTTAAGGCTTGTATTCAGCAAAATTTGTGCTATATAGCGGCAAGCAATATTAAACTGTACCTAAACACTTTCGAATGTATAACAATGCAAAAAATGTATTATCCATGCAATAATAGAAAAAAAAACGTATCAAAGAGAGTGAATAGGGTTTAACGTCGCTTTCAACATTTTTCCAGCTATATCACGACGGGGAATGGAAGGGAGGGAGAGGAGCGGGAGTACCTACTTGTAACAGAGCAGATCTAATGTTGCCATTTTATAGTGATGTCCCACTGAAATATCATGCCGTAGGCAGACATGACACCCCACTCAGTCACATTATACTGACACCGAGCGAGCCAGTCCTTCTTCTATCATCTTAATGCTGAGCGTAAGCGAGGAAGCAACAAGTTCCATTTTTCAAGTCTTTGGTATGACCCGGCCTGGAATCGAACCCAGTACCTACCGCTTACGAGGCCGATGCTCTACCATTAGGCCACCGCAGTGCGGTCTCCGTATCAAAGAATGAGATCCGACCCTTCTATATCTCGAGGCTGTTACATAGTATTCTGTCATTCTGCGGAAAATTTATCATATGACATATATAGGAGTTTTATTAGAAGCAGAAAGGATATGCTGAACATCCTATTTTGTAAATTAACGTTTTTCGCCCGGGCGTTATCATCATAGGAAAAAATGTTATTACGGTAACCAAAGTAAGTCCTGTATTTCTCTGACATGGACGATATATTCTGGATTACCTCGAAATATCACTTTGGATAGCTTAATCATACGTTTTGCTTTAATAGGAGATCCATGTAGTAAAACGTGTTAAGAAATGACCAAATAGGCTTTTCAGCATATTTTGCCTGCTTAATTAAACTCCTATGTATGTCATGAAATCGAGTTTCCACAGAATTACAGAAATATATGTAGCTTCTTGTTCGTACAAGTTCGAGCGAATTTTACGAAAATATCAACTTCTCGATCATATTCAACGGATTTTAACAGATACTCGAAATAGTATCTTCTGTAAATATGGACTATGGGATCACCAATGCAGCCTGAGAAATTGGTTGAGCCCGATGCAAATATGTACCTTTGTGCGACCACAGAGGTACAGAAAACCCCAACCTTTGATACCTATAAACCATCATGCTGTTCCGTTGTTAGGGAAGAGGAAAATTGTCCAGGCGTAGTTGAGTTCATCCCCCCCAAAGTGTCTCCCATGGACACCCACATTAGTTCTCGTTCCAAGGAAGGACTGATCTGTTAGGATATGCATCGACTTCAGGAAGATCAACGAGCGAACTATCAATGATGCGATCTACTATTGCGTAGTAACAGAGACGATCCAATTGGTGGATTCTAGGTGAAGGTGTACTGCCGGTAGACTTTGTGGGGAATTTGAATGAGCATGCAGTACTTAGACAACTTAATCTGCTTGGGAATTAAGGCCTTAATTCTTCCTTCAATGGCCCCTACAATGAACTCGGAAAGGAATGAAGACGTGGCAAAGGGACGAGGGAATTATATCCGGTGTAAAAGGAAAGATAGTCAATTAGGAGTTTTAGTCCAGTTGCTATCTTTTAACCCAGATAAGACTTGATTTGCTAACGCACTCAATGCAATTAAGATATGGTATGAGGAATGAGGAATTATCTTCAAATATAAAATATTTGATTCCCAAATCTTAAACCTGTTTCAATTATGCCATTCAATCTCCGTCAGGAAGATGATACAACGTAGAAAACGGAAGTTAAAAACTAAAAGTTAGCTCCCCTAGCGGAGAGTTGTCCGCCCCTAGGAGAGCTCTCCCATCTAATTCCAGCAGCATTACTATATAGGCTCTGCTCAAACCATACTCGCTCTGTATCTATAGAGAACTCCAAATCCAACAGTAGACCTGACCTCATACACGAAATAGAAATTCTATGTACACAAATAAGAGACAATGACATTGACGCCATTTTAGCTTGAATTCCCACCCACGTGGACGTTAGGGGAAATGAAGCCGCTGATAGGACAGCCAAAGATAGCCTCACCAAACCTGCACCTGACGTGCATATAGGACTAGGAACCAAAGAACTGAATTCCATCATTAGAACTAGAATAGATAGTAAATGGGAAAAAGAATGGAACGAAGAAAACCGAGGTAGATGGCTACATAGTATTCTAGATAAGGGGAAAAGACGGAGTTGTGGATTCCAGCTAGACAGCAAACGCGACGACCGCATTATCACCAGGTTAAGATTAGGCAAAACCGGACTTAAATCACATCTGTCCATGCTTCTGAAAAACACCTCACCACTCTGTACCGCATGCAACAATGTAGAAGAAACAATAGAACATGTCCTGCTTGAATGCCCAATCCAAAACCGACAACGTGAGGCACTTAGAAACGAATTAAAAAAATCCAACACTCCCTTAACATTACCTGCGGTATTAAACCCTAAGCCCCCCATTAGAAATCAGGTATTCAATTCCTTAATAAATTTTATCAAAGCTGCTGGTTATTATTCCAGTATATAATACTACCGCCGTGCATGCGCAGCCAACATTTTTTTTTTTTTTTTTTTTTTTTTTTTTTCTTCCACATAATCAACCACTAGTCCACCAAGTACTATCACACGATTTGATAGAGGCCAAATCATTCTTCTGACTTAAACAAATGGTATGGTTGCATCGGAGTTACCTTGATACTGAGGGCCGTGTGCACCATAGCCATACAAAACGTTATGGCCATAATAACTATCCATACATAACATCCGGCCAAAATGTCAGACTCATTTAGAAATAAAATAGGCATGGCAACAACGGAGTTACCTTGATACTGAGGGCCGTCTGTTCCACTGTCCTACAAAACAAACGATGGCCAAATCTAATTGAATTCACGACAACAATAGCACGGCCAAATCGCATATAGCGAGCAGTATTCGGCATAAAATATAGGAAATGATGATGGCGGAGTTACCTTGATACTGAGGGCCGTCTATCTCATTGTCCTACAAATTCTTTATGGCCATCAAACGATAATGCATTCAGAAATAATACAGAGCTGTTTATTTGTGTATTCACCAAGTACTGAATCCATCGAAAAGTTATTTATCCATTTGTCCATCTATTTACTCACTTAATTATATATTGCTATTCATATTATGTTACAACACATATAAGGGAAGTGGGAAGAGGTGCCGACATACTGACTGCGTCACATGACTTCACAGAATAGTCTTCTGGTTAACCTATTCTAAAGCACACACCAAGAATCTAACGATTCGTGATATGTGTTGTATCTCAGGTACGCTTTTATTGTACCTGTTCATGTGGCAACTTGGATGATATGACCACACGGCCCCTAGCACCGGCATAAGCGGTATTAGATACAAATCTAGAGAGCTATGATGGAAATGCTCTGACAACTCGTATACTGGTAATTGGTGAGCTGTTTCGCTGTGACAACTCGTACATTGGAGATTGGTGAGCTGTATCGTCGTCAGATGTAAATGACGGTCGGGGGGTGCCTGTTGTTGTGAGGAAGATATATCAAATTATTGCATCGAAAAACAATAGAAAACAAGAATGACTACAAGCCTCCTATTTCATATGATACAGGCACACCGAAGACCATAGACGAGTTGGACAAGACCTAAAACAGAAGACGGATGACGATTACAAGAATACTAACAGCGCCTTGAGTGACAACGCCGCATAGCAAGAACACCCAGAATCAGAATATTCGACCCTAGACCACTCCGGACACGCTACCCCTTTGATGTTACCCAACTGACGCCTCAACACAGAATATGATCCTTTGACTTTCACGCAATATAGAACGTAGACCTGCCGTTCTGTACCCCAATACACACTCCAAGCAATTGTTACAGGCACAGATTTCTGGAAGGACCCCCCTGTTCCCGAGGGCGTCAGTCGGGAAGTCGGCTCTAAGAACCCTGAAGACGCCCTGGTTCTCCCAGTTTTTTCTGGACGGCTTTGTGCGTACTATGGGGTACCAAGACAAAGGAATCATACACGCGATTACAGTGAACTCACAATTACCAGTATAACTTAACAAAAAAAAACAGAAAGAGACTTACGAACTTGTACATATAGCGATTCCTATTTACTTCTATTTATATCTCCTACTAATCTCGCATTGTTATTTATTATTTATCTATTTATCTATTTATCTATTTATTTATTTATATATTTAGCGCTGGAAAAGATATTCAATCAACAACGTAATGTACCGCGAGAATCGAATAAAACATTGAGTTGATGGGCCGCGAAATGCGAATGGGAAGCGGCCCTTAAACTACAATTTCAATCAATCAATACTCGCTCTCTATTCTCTGTTGTACCTCGACCAGTACACATCAAGGAAGTGTTTATACAACCTGGGCTGTTGTTTTAACGACCCGCAGTATGCTTATCGGTTTTGAATTGTGTTATTTCTTGTCGGAAATTCTTTCATTATTGTCGGAAATTCTTTCATTAGTTATGTCTGAGATTCCGATATCTAATGCATGTAATTCGTGTGTGAAATGTTGGTCCAGTTTGGACTCCCACACGGTTTGTTTTTCTTGTAAAGAGTTGTGTTATCGGCGAAGTGCGCCGAGTGTGTATTATGGACCCGTTAGCGTGGGGAAATTTCGCCCAGGCTAGACGGGCTTACCTTTGCAGACGTCTGGCGACCCGTCCCTTTCGGAAGTCGACAGACGCCTGTTGGGAATTGCTTGTAAATGACATGAAAGCTAACGAAGATATCGTTGCAATATATAAATGGTTCCCATGGTCTTAGTAATCAGAACTCGCCCGCCTCTGTAAATATTCCGGCGGAACGGTTCTACGTCTAGTTAAATCACAGATTTTAGACAGCCTACATGTACGGGTTTGGCTATGTATGCAGACAAATCGGTTCCTTTGTCTACTTCGACAAAGACTTCTCTAAACCTGCCGTGCCTGAGCAATCCATTGTTCTCGTCGGACAAAAGAATGCAGTGGGTTCGCATATTATCTCGACCTCTTCTTTGTCTTTTGGTTTTCACACTCCGTTACCTCTAACGAAATAAACGTCGTCGTGTGTCAGTTTCTCCATTGCGGGTTAATTCTAACGCAGTTTGTCTAAATCCGTTTCTCGTTTTATGGTGGGTCGTTCGGACCTACCATTGAGTGTCAAAATTGCTGTCTTGCGGTTTCGTCTATCGATGAATCAGCGATTCTATAATAGCGCATGTTACGGGACTTCAATTTTAGGATTGAGTTGGCATGGATTGAGACAGGTTGATTTGGTAACAGATAGGAACATTGTTTATAAATGTTTGATATTTCAACCAATTTCCATCATTAAATATCCAATCTGTCGGCGATTATTGCTAATTAAAATAGTGCATACTGCTTACGAAATCGGTGAGAATTAGACCGGGAATTCTAGTTCTATTTTTCGGCCTTCCCGTTCTCCGGTATACCGTTCTCGTACTTCGACTCGACGTTCTCCTACACCACCACGCCGTTTGCCACGTCTTTCGGTCTCGCCTTCTTATATAGGTCACCACGTTCGTCAGTCGCAGACTCCGTTTCTTATCATGCGGTTGTCCACGATTTGTCAACCTCTCGCTGAAGTTATATCACTCGTTCGCCCATTCCGGTCTCGTCGAGTTCATCTGTTGATTCCTTTTCTTCAGTGTAAAGGTAGGAACATACGTCAATGATGGTTTTTCGGATAAATTGGATGCGCTTTTAGCGTTGGTGCCGGATATGCCGTCTGCTTCGAATAATCGTCTTCCTCGTATTAAATGTCAGACAAAAGAATGCTCCCTCGCCGTATGTTATCTCACCTATGTCATTTTTGTCAATGGTTCGACGGTGATTAAATTAATATTTTGAGGATAGTTTTCTTTCACATTTCTGTCTTGTTTCAAAATTTTGTCTGGGCAAATTTTTAGACTTCACATGGTCTGTTTTTCCATCTGCCATGTGTTTATTGTCGTCGGAAGTTCGTCGCGAAATTAATGGCTATTGTCGGAGTTTTTCAAAGTTCCTATATCTTGAAATTATTGCCCGACGATATTTTCTAAAGTCAATATGAATCTCGGGCTTATCTGATAACACAGTCCTGCGTGATGGAGACAATGTGTATTCAATATCACGTCTCCACACGAACAATGAGTTCGGCCCGCTGTGTTTGTTGTGGGTTTTTTACGGGCTCTCGCGACCTCGTTTTATTATTGCTCAATTTGTGACAGATTTCTATTTAGTCCCGGCATTTCTGTAAGTCTGCCTTTTTAGTGCTGAGCTTGAAGGCCGACTGTGATCTCTACAATAAACGAACGGGTTTTGTTTCGTTGATTCATGAATTTTATGCATTGAGTTTGTGTATATCTCAAGTAGGGTTGTAAATAGTATCCTCATCGGCGGGGGTTTTTCGTTTCTTCCCGCCGGAGAGATCTGATACTTTATTTGCAGCCGTCAATTTTCATGTTGTTGTTGTTACTTCTGTTCGGACTTGCAGTTTTGGTAGGTTCACCTTCATACATTCAGTTCCTTGGTCCTACCAAAATATAATCTCTTGTTATATCAAGTATTATTACGTTGATTTTGATATCCTGTATTCAAGAGAGACCGTACAGAGGTTTTATATGTCTTTCATGCTGACATGAATATGAAGCATGATTGTTGCATTTGTGTTACGTAACCACATCTCAACCCTATTTACTTCGACCCTGTGTCGCATCTTAATGAGCTTCTTTACTGATCTCTTTATGTAATTAAGGGTGTGTCGAACAACAATGAGATCACGTGCTGGTTTTACGTGAGTGAGTAAACCTATTCACCCACTTACCCTTGTTTATTGTGAAAGTGTGATATTCTTGAAACACAATTTTGTCTGATTATTACATTGTGAATTGTTTTGTTTCACACCAAGTTGATCCCATCTGTATACTGTATTACGCTTATAATTCAGATGGAGTTATGCACTAATTTTAATTTCTTCCCTATGAGAAAATTTAAAATTACTAGCATGAGTGGGAAGGTATTGGCCGGCCAAGGATCAAGCCTAATGACACGTAAGTCGTGAAATCTTCTATGGTTTCTTTCTACCAAGTATGTATTACCTGTACAGTCTACTAGAGCATCAAACTGTCTTTTAGTAATGTTCTTACTGTTCTTCTTCTCGACAAATTGTTCGTGTTAGGTCATTTCAAATTCTAAATTTTTGAATAACCTCACTTTCCTGCCGGCGAGAGACTTCAATGTATTTCCTCTCTTCGGGAATTTAAAATTCTGTAAGGATCTTTCTTGGTTACCTGGAAAATCTTTGTTCTGGATGTCGGTTGTGTGACTATTTGGTTATTAATAGTAACATTGTTGTAAATGTTTTATATTCTCTCCATATAAAACTCCAGTACTGAATTTCATGTACAGGAGACAAATTACATCGGGAGAGATCATAATGTAACCATGTTCATTGACACATTATTCATGTTCACTGACACAAAGATCCATAATCCCATTTATCTCATTGAGCTTACATTTGGTGATTAACGCTACAAACATTTAATATGTTCATCTCTACTGCGTTTAAAGAGAAGGAAAATTATTACAATCGACTTCGGGGTTACTGTTTGCAACGCCCTTCTGTTACGTCGTGTACTTTTATAAGTTTGTATCCGGCTCCATGATGAGCATGTATATACATTAAGTTGTTGTGAATGAGGAAATCACTACGTTGTTTATCATATACAACGTTTCTCGCATTTTTCACATTACGCTTTCCTATTACACCTTGACGACATGTTCATTACGCCGCCATGTGTCTCTCATACACCTGTGCGTCGTTCTATTACATCGGTTAGACGTTTCCGGTACGCCATAACGCCGTTTGTCACGTCATTTCTTCATTTGCGAGATGCATATTTTATATCCATTCATCGGCACTTCCTTTGATTCTCCATCGTCGGTCGTCGGTGGGAGGGGAAGTCCGTTCGTTTGGCGTCAACTTTCCACTTGTATCAATTCCTCTCGGGTTTTTCACATTGTGATTTACTTAGGTTCGTCGTTACTTTACGAAGAGAGTTCTGTCCAGATCTTGTTGTTTCCAGTCTGGAGTTCAGAATATCAAAATTGTATTGGAATCCGCAGTATTTGGTCAAATACTGTTATATGGAATAGATCTTTGGATTATGGACGTGGATATTCTCTGAGGACGACGGCGGGATTGTGAATGACGGACTAGTCGCCTTTAATTGAATTCAGCACAGTGTTGTATTAACACAGAACCATGTTAACTTAACACACAAACATTATGTTGAGATCCATTTACCTGAGGATTGTGCTTAAACAACACAATGTTTTCGTGGTGTACTTGGACAGTTTTTCCGGCTTTCTCCATCAAGTACTTTATTCCTGTATAGACCGTTACACCAATGGTTAGACTTTGACATTATGGTTCTGTTATCAACCTTAAGGTTGTTTCTTATGTAGGACCTTACTCACTACGTTCGTTTTTCGGGTTCGGTCTCTACAGCGGATTTATTTGTCCTGGTGCCGAGGACGTGATACCGTTCCCGACTCTATTTCCCTCGTAATTGACTTCCTCCTTCACCTTCACCAGGATAGGGAGTTTCATATTAGCACCATGGAAGGCTATCGATCTGCTCTGGCATGAATTGAATAGGGTGTTACGTCTTACCTTGGGTTCCGACATTAGCCTTAACGATAATATCTCTGCTCTTATTCACGCCTTCGCATTACAGTCGCGTTGTACTCGCCAACTGTTACCGAAATGGGATATCGGTGTGGTTCTGTGTGCTCTGATTATACCACCTTTTGAACCTTTAGAGTCCGCGTCTATAAAAGCTGTGTCTTATAACACGGCCGTCGTGGCGGCGTTTGCTTTGGCGTCCAGATTGTCTGTACTTCATGCTCTTGAAAGATCTTCTATGACCTGGACAGCGGATCGGTCTTGCATTTCTTTTCGGCCCATTCCTGAATTTATCGCCAAAAATGAGTCTGTTCGTTCAGGTCCGTGCACTCAACGTCGTACTCCATTCCTGCGTTGTCAGACTTTGTACATGGCCTCGAGGACGATCTTCTGCTATGTCCTGTTCGAGCCATCCGCCACTATCTTACTCGTTCCGATCCGTTCGCGGCACTCGGCTACGGTTATTCTGTCCCTTCGCCTGTCAGCAAGGCTTGACATTTAAAAAAGCCGCGTAGTTGAAGAAGACCATAAAATAGTCTTTTCAATTGGCAGAAGGTAGATATACCATTGACGCCCCACTACTGTCTTCTGCTTCTTCTAATGTGATTCGTGCCATCGCTGCGTCATGGCCTGTATGGAAGAACTGACCCCTCCATGACATTGTCCTGTCTTGTGCCTGAACAATTAACTCCACGTTCACTAATATCTGTCTGAGGGATATGACAGTGCAATCAATAGTGTGACCACGCTTGGGCCAATGGTGGCTACCCAGCACGTTGTGAGTAATTTCAGAAAAAGAGGGGGGGGGGCGGCAAAATTGTCACCATCGCGGCAAGACAGCCATCTTGCTGTATCATCTCATCTCATCTCATCTCAGTCATATTGTTATTATTACATATATTATATGATAAAAGGCATCTCAGAAGGTAGAAATAAGTCAGTTGACCGGCCGTGGATTCTATAATCACCAATGAAGGCCTGACACCAGGATAGGGTTTACTCCTAACTGAAATTTGCTTGTGTTCTTCAGAAACTGACTCCCTTCTAGATGTCTCAGCTGGGTCCTCTGCGCTTCAACTCAAAAGACACCTGCTCCAGGCCTAGGGTCAACAGTAGTGATGCAAGTACAGGGAGTTGACGAATGTGTAGCCGGACCCAGAGAGCAAGCACGGTCAATTCCAACGCATCATTCATCACTCCAAGTATGGTGAATTGACCTCAAGAGGCTTGCGGACTGAGAGTGGTGTGGACTTGGCGACCCTCTAAGCTTCGGCTAGTTTATTCGCTCTCACCGGACTTAATGGTCGGCCAAGGATCTCCCTGTATGCAATGGCTTGTGCGTTTTTACTCCCCCCTAGACATACAGTGCCTACCAAGGGGACCTTCTGCTGCCTTTGTTGCCCCGGGTATCCTTTCGACTTGGTGGAATTGTGTACCACACCACGAGCACAGCTACATGGATGGAGACAATCAGAAGATAAGTAGAACTGTATCAATTCCTTCAATTACTCTATGCGTCTTTGACCAGGGTTAACTTGTTGAGTAATAATGTCTCAGATTTATACCCATGTCTGTGTCGTTCCAGCGATTACTAGTCTGCTATGGGAGTTACCACAAGGCCGAGATTCCCGCCTCCATATGTTGGCACTGTGGCATAATTGAAACAGGTTTAAGATTTGGGAATCAAATATCAAACATTTATAAACAATGTTTCTATTTGTTACCAAATCAAACCTGTTTCAATTTGATTGACCCTCCCTCCGTCCCCTCATGCCGGCCTTAAACACTACAGGTCTCGGTAATTATAATGAGAATAGAGGGCGAGTATGGTTTGAGCAGAGCCTATATAGTAATGCTGCTGGAATTAGATGGGAGAGCTCTCCTAGGGGCGGACAACTCTCCGCTAGGGGAGCTAACTTTTAGTTTTTAACTTTCGTTTTCTACGTTGTATCATCTTCCTGACGGAGATTGAATGGCATAATTGAAACAGGTTTGATTTGGTAACAAATAGAAACATTGTTTATAAATGTTTGATTTCTGGCCGCTGAAATTTACGTGTAGTATTTCGTGATCATATACATTTCGCAAAACATACACAAATTTCAAAATAGTTCACGGGATAAAAACCAATATATTCATAAAAACCAGTGCATATAGATTATGCTCCGAGTCGGTCACTTAAATTCAACAATCCTTATTTTGTTTTCGCACAAGTTGGTAACAGATTTTTCATACAGGCCTTACAGTGACTGATTCAGTATTTTCTGGTGGTTCTCGTCCGATCATGCTCAATATATATATAATATCTTGAATGCACTTTCCTTACCGATTTATTGCGGTTCATCTTGACTTTATCTTGTTTGTTTATTTCATTCTATCTTCATGGTGGATACACCGTAAATTGAAGCTCGAATGAACGGAAAACGGACAACGCTTTCTGAAACAGAGAACAATATTGTCCAGTATTCTGATGTGGCAAGCGATATATATTTCTGTATTGTTTGATGGTAGGTGAATGGGTTTATTTGCTCTTCAAGTAGATTTTGTTTTAAACTATGTTTCCTTTATATTTATTAATGTTCATGGCTGTTGAAAATGTGCGTGTTCATCAGCCACCGGGTATCGCACAAGCTAAGGTGTTTTCGAATCTGTTGTTACGGTCGCCATGGTCGCGGTAAACAAGTGATCTGATTGGTCAATATGTGCAGGATGTTGCTTTTGCTGATTTGGCGATGACAGTATATATATATCTCCAACAACAGATTTTGAAATATTTATATATCAGCAAATACGTTACGTCGGATATATAAATAAGCGACCGTTGATCGAGGATATATATATATATTGAAAAAATTTATATCCAAAAACTAACATAACTAGAGATATATATATCTCATATAGTTTCAAATACGTATTTATAAATCTTTCACGTATTATTTTCGCTGATATAGGATTTAAATTTTACTTTATTTCATATCCATATTTAACGGATTTATATATCCGGCTGATAAATACCAAATATATATAAATAAATAAATTAAATCAGAAAGTGACAAACGGCGCCTCATAGTACTTGGAGAGAAATACAGTTCACATCAGGCTATTTATACAGATGGTTCTAAAGATGGTGAGTCAGGGCGTGATAAAATTTATTAGAACAGCAAGTTGACAAAATGGCCAGAAATCATGCAGATGAAATATTATTTCTTGGTTATTTCAATGAGTCTAGAGGATTAACAAATTTATTAGACGACTGATTTGAATTGTGTTCATGAAATTAAAGGTTATTGTATTTGGTGATTGGATTATTATAGGATTTTACCTACCCTAGTAAACTCCTTCTGCTGTTAGCCTTGTATACGTTCATGCATGGATTTTCTATCCGCATGTTGTAACTTAAACTGCTCTTCATGCATGGATTATAATCTGTAAATATTCAATCAGGAGCCTCGACCTAATCGATTTTCCTCTCAAATGACTTTTGGTTGTTTTGGTTTTTGGTTGTATACAATTTAACAGGATTTTTCGATATATGTAAAGGTGATATAAAATTAGAAAACTGCTACTAAAATATATGAGGCCAAAACAAATTTCGACATTTTGTCCCCTACGTCATATTGACTGAACTGATATTACGGTAGGCTTATATCCTTATTGTTGTCTGTGCTAATGACACCAACATAAACGTAACAGGAATGTTTTTTTCTCAGGTAAAAGCCATGCTACCGTTACATCATCTTGGTCTTTTCAAAAAGTCGGAAAACCACAATTTAAAAAAAAAAGAACTTTAAGTTTCGCTTATGTTTGACTTGTCAAAGTGAAAAATCAAACACCAAATCAGCAGAACTTACCACTTCTATATTTCAATTTCCGAAATTAACGAAAACGAAAATCAAAACTAAAATATTCATTTCTTTATAAAAATTAGACAGCCTTATCTGAAATCGTTCTATATTCGTTTTGCCTGTAGTAAAATATCATTGGATTAAACTTGTTGACTGCATCATGGGAGGATAGAATTTATTATTACTCCATGATGGGAGTACAAGAACTGCCTAAAGAAATTTCCCCTATAACATTGATAGATGGTAACATATTAGTGCCAGTTTACAACACAACGGCATTCTGTGGAAAGACTGTTCAGTGTTCGCCCACCCATGACACGTGCCAGCGCAGTAAAGATAACACTTGGAGAGCTTCGGGTGACATCAGCGGTTTGGGGGTAATACGTATCGCAGCTCATTAGCATGTTTCACTAGGATATATATATCCACAACTTTTTCAGTTCAAGATTTATATATCAGAACTTTGGCGATGACAGAATATATATATCTCCAACAACACAATTTGAAATATATATATATCAGCCAGATACGTTTCGTCGAATATATAAATACGTGATCGTTGATCGAGAATATCGAATAAATTTATATCCAAAAAAATAACGTAACTAGAGATATATATATCTAGCCATCTAAAATAGGTATTTATAAATCTTTCACGCATTATTTTCGCTGATATAGGATTTAAAATTTACTAAACCCAGTGTTAATTTCACCTTCATGTTTAACGGATTTATATATCTGGCTGATAAATACCAGATATTTATAAATAAATAGATTAAGTCAGAAAGTGACAAACGGCGCCTCATAATCTACTACCGGTACATATAACCTGCAATAGAATAAGCCAAAATACAACAGAGAAAATTGCCCGACACTGCATGCGCGGCAATAATATGCCAGATGATTTCCGGAGGTCAAGTACAATGGCCGTTCTTTTGAATTCCCCTGTAATATGAAGCCCCCATCCATCACCAAAATAGGTAGCGTGGGATTTAACAACGCAACGAAGCTGCACCTAGTCTGTTTTAACATTTTAGTAAAAAAAAAAAGCACCACTCAGAATGCACTCTCTTCCTCCGTCTCCCCGACAAAGGGAGGAGAGGAACGTTCATCAATGACCGAGGATTAGACACCGGTAGGGAAGGTGTCATCCAAGGTCCGCTTCGCGCTCAGAAGAGAGTGCTATAGCTCGTCCTCGTGGTGGAGAGGCTAGTCAGTTTTACCTGACGTCCCCTGGATGCATACTATAGAAATGATCCCTAAAAGTATGATCTTACTAGAATCTGTTCTTCAGCGTTTATATATACATTATATACATATATAACCACAGGTGTCTATGTTGGTAATATGGATTTGCTAAAAACTTAATTACAATATTATTCACTTCACAAAACTTTCTTTTAAAATCGTATTAGTCTTTTATTCTGCCTAATTTATTTTATGTAGTAGTTATCCTAATTAACCAAGAACTGTCAATCTCACTTACAAAATATGGGCAGCAGCAAATGTTGGATGAGTTATGTCCCTTATTCCTTCCCTGTATGCCTTTTTCTCTTTTGATATAACCAACACATCAGATCAGTTTTAATAGAAACTTCCTAAAACGTTGTTTCTGTCTTGCACGAATTGAGCGGACAATATAAGCTGAGAGTGCTCTGAGTAGTAGGGAAAGAGCATTTCGAGTATCGTTTTCCAGGGAGATAACTCTGTTTTGTGGAGGTCACGTGGAGTCCCGTATAACGTCACTTCCGGTCTGGGTGAATGGAGCGTGACCTGTGAACTGTATGACGTCACTTCCGGTCTGGGTGAATGGGGCGTGACCTGTGAACATGATAGGATATGTACTGACCTGTCTGTGGGGACTCAATGTCGTTCATCTCCGTGTCTTTTCGGTGAGAGGAACATGTACTGGGGGTTTTCCCACAATGTCGTTCACCTCCGTGTCTCTTCGGTCAGGTCCGTGTCTTTTCGGTGGGGTCCGTGGGAACATGATAGGAGATTGCAACATTGTTGCACGTTCGCTACAATGTTGCGAAGATGTCACGGAGATCACCGAAGAGACACGGAGATCCCCGAAGGAGGCGAGAGGGGTCCCTAGTGTACCGATGGGGTTGTATGAGGTATCAATGTAAAGCATTCGTGAAGGGGCATCTGATGGGGTATGTGTGGGATTGAAATATGGTCATTCTTGCGCATGCGCGGTAGACCAAGGGTATGGAAATACACGTTTTGGGATCAAGGGGAGCCCCTAATGGACCGATGGGGTCGTATGAGGTATCAATGTGAAGCCTATGTGAGGGGGCATCCGAGGGGCTGGGCGCGGGGTTGGAATATGGTCATTCTGCGCATGCGCGGTAGACCAAGGGTATGGAATACACGTTTTGGGATCTAGGGGAGCCACTAGTGGTTCGATGGAGTCGTATGAGGTGTCAATGTGAAGCATTCGTGAAGGTGCATCCTACGGGCTGGGTGTGGGGTTGAAATATCGTCATTCTGCAATGCGCGGTAGACCAAGGGTATGGAAATAGCCGTTTTGGGGTTTAGGGCAGCCACTAATGGACCGATGGGGTCGAGTGAGGTATCCATGTTAAGCCTATGTGAGGGGGCATCCCACTGGGTGGATGTGGGGTCGGAATATCGTCGTTCTGCGCATGCGCAATAGACAAAGGGTATGAAAATAGACGTTTTGGGATGTAGGTGAGCCACTAATGAGCCGATGGAGTTGAGTGAGGTATCAATGTGAAGCATAGGTGAGGGGGCATCCGATTGGACTAGTGTCTCGGCCGTTGTCCACATTCTGCGCATGCGCAGACAGGGAATTCTGGGAAAAGGGTGTGGAAATAGACGTTTTAGGGTTTAGGTGAGCCCCTAATGATCCTATGGTGTCGTATGAGGTCTTATTTTGAAGCTGCCATGAGGGAGCATCCGCCTGGGCTAGTGTGTCGTTCGCTGTCAATAGTCTGCGCATGCGCAGTCTGGCCGTAGTATAGAAATAGACGTGTTGGGGTTTAGGTGGGCCCCTATTGGGCCGATGGGATCGAATGAGGTATCCATGTGAAGCAGTCGTGAGGGAGTATCCGACGGGGTGGGTGTGACGTGCAACTGACGTCATTCTGCGCATGCGCAGTAGAGAAAGTGTATGGAAATAGACATTTTGGCGCCGACAGGGGTCACTATGGGTCCGATGGAGTCGTATGAGGTCTTATGTTGAAGCTCTTGTGAAGCAGCATCCGATTGGACTCAGGGTTCGTCCGTGTTCAAGGGTCTGCGCATGCGCAGTCTGGTTGTAGTATAGAAAGCAGGCATGTTGGGGGATGCGTGGGGGTGTGTGTGTGACCCACCACTAGGGGTCCATGGTTGGGGTTGGGTGGTGGTGTGGGTTCTGTGCACAGACGTTACTTCCGGGTTTCACTAAAACTACCTTCGAACACAGAAGAGTTCCAATGTTCCCCTTAGACGTAGGGCCCGGCCCGGCCCCGCAGCGCGCGCGGGTTATCCGGCCGCAGCGCGCGCGCGGGGGTTATCCGGAAGTGCGCGGCATCACCGGAAGTGCGCGGATGAATGTCGGGTCAAAAGGTCAAAGGTCACATCCAGGTCAAAAGGTCTCCCTTTCGGCAAGGTTCGGCAACAATGTTGCGGCATCGATATACAGAGCTTGAACCCAAAAAAGGGGATTGTAAATTAACCGGGGAAGGATGGGCAGTTCCATTTGGACCAATCAGCGGTCGAGAAAAAGAGCCAATGAGCGATCGATAAAAGAACCAATGGACGGGTACTAGAATTTCGATCACGGCTGCGCCTATATCCGGGTACTAGGATGCTTTCGCCTACGCCCTCGCCTACATCCGGGTACTTCTATGTAGGTGTATAAAAGTGGGAATATTTAGGGCATTGCTGCATTCATCGGCCTATTCATCCTTATTTTTGCTTAAGCTTTGACTAGTGAAATCTCATGTTAAATGAAATCCTATACAAAATAACATTACACTATCGAACAATCACGGACTTTCACGAAGGGCCGTCACAGGGCGTAGTAGAAAAAAGCGCATTTCTAACCTTATTGACCTTATGGCGCAAGCGAGTATAACAAGTGCCCATGGCTCACACGGTGTATAAAACCCTACCCAACAGGTACACTATAAAGCCACCTCTCTAACCGTTCGCTTTTCATTCCCCACCATGGCAGCGAGCGGAACAGAGCTTGCGTTATTCTAACTGACGTCCGACGTCTACCTCATCGTCAATGACGATCACCTGGAGCTGGTCCAAGACGCACCGCAGAAGGTGAAGATTTTGTTATCGCTATCAGGCTGGACTCTATTGACACGATTGTTACAGGGAAAAGAGCCCGAAAGGGATTTCATGCACGTGGAAGTCGGTGTGCACATACGCACTGCTGGAGAAGATTCCCTTTTTCCCCGGTTGGAACAGAGTGGAGGTACCTATATCACACTCTGTCCACCCTTATGGATGGCACTGAAAGATGTACTCCCCGAGGTGGATGACTTACTACACCCCGAGGTGAAAGAAGGGACTGTGGCTACCCGGAGGCTTACACCTGGCTGCACCCTATTGTTGTACCCCAAACGAGTGGACCTCATCGATAGCGGACTTAGGTGTTGGTGTACGTCTGAACCCAAAGCGCACGTCTCTTTGTCACCGGAAGGATGGACTACCTTGAAACGGGTGTTGTTGGGTGACCTGCACGGTGATAGCATTCACCTGTGTGACGACGTCTACATTTTCTGCGGTCCCTTTTTCGCTCGACTCCTCTGTCTGAACGACGGTGGTTTTACCCTGGACCCGGATCTATGGACGGCTTTGGAACAAGTAGTCCCCAATGTCGATAAGGTACTATCTCTATAGGAGCCACATAACCAATCAGAATAGTACGTATCACGAACTACACCCGCAGAGCTACGTCTAAGCGCGCATGTGTGACATGGTCTATAAAACACGTCCCTCTGGATCCCACACTTTCATTCCTACGGTTACAGAGCCATGACGGAGATCCACCCCTATGCGACTCGCATTTTACAGCATGCCACCGTGGTTAATTCGCTCACGGGTTACCGAGCAGTGGTTCGGTCCATGTTTTCAGATGGCGACGACAACGAGGGGCGACGCCAGATCCTGAACGAGTTCATAGAAGCGGTCTTCGACAGAGTGCACACGATGGAGAGGTGTGCCATCACTCACCACTACTGGACTATGACAGCCATCCTTGATGCTCGGGCTATGGACCACGAGCGCTCACGCCGGAACCAGCGACGGCTGGTTGGCCTAGTCATGGTCTATGCCCTATTGACCCTGGCGCTGTGTCATTGACAGTGGGACCTGACTATAAATACGAGGGTCAGACACAGTGTGCGTCATTCAACGATCGTCATTGGGTCAACCATGTCACCAGTTCTACGAACCATCCTTCCCCTTACACCCTGGGTGGGGTTACACGTCTATGAAGATAAAGTCACCCTCGTGGAAGACCGTGGAGATGTTTGCTGGTCGCGCGCTGAGACCGTATCGAATACGGTTACACTACACCGTGACGGTTGGACCAAATTTAAACGGCTGTTGAACGGTGAGCTCGACGGACACCTCATTCACATAGACAATGCCATCTACGTATACCGTGGACCTTTCTTCCCACGCCTGGGCCGTTACCAAGACCCTACGCGAGGCTTCACCCTAGACCCCGATCTGTGGACAGCCTTCGAGAAAGTGGTGCCTATTGTGGACCAGCTGTTTACACCGGACGAGCGGTCAGCTGTTCAGTTGGAGTGGGCTCGTGCCCTGAGTGAAGCGGCGGTAGAACCCAATGAGCAAATTACCAAACCTAGCAATGAACCAGACGATGATGCCATTGATTATCCGGCTAAACTCGGTCAGCCCAGTGATATGACCAGCCGATCCTTTGATCTCACGGGGTTCTCCCTATCAATACAAGAGACAGTCAAATCTGGTACCATTCACGTACTGACCATGACGGAGCATATAATACTGGCGTATCTCAGCTTGACCCCCGAGGTTTTCCTGTACGTTTATGCAGATACGGTCGATATCATGGAGGAGGTGGGAGACATCTGTGATGCGGACCCTACACAACCGTGCCCGGCTCACATTCGTCTGTCCCGGGAGGGGTGGACCAAATTCAAACGGGTGTTGTTTGGTGAACTGGACGGCGACCTCATTCACTTGTGTCACGATGTGTACATCCGACGCGGCCCTTCTTTGCTCAATTGGCTCGGCTAGATGGGGGTACAGTGCATTTTACCCTTCACCCTGATCTATGGTCTGCATTGGAAGATGCCGTGGTAGATGTGGATCAAGTGCTTATCAAGCGGTCATCAGACGAGTTGGACTGGTCATTTACCATGGACACTGTGCTGGCAGAAGCCAGCGAAGAAAGTCAGAAAGAAACTCCGGCCCAAGATATACCCGTTATAAATTACAAGCGTCTAGTCCGTCATTCATAATCCAGCCGTCGTCCATTAGAGAATATCCGCGTCCATAATCCGAAGACCTATTCCATTTTCCATATAACAGTATTAGCACCAAATTCAAAAAGACAATCATAGTATACATAAACATAGGCTTGTTTCCTGCAAGAGAGAAGCGGTCAACAGTTTTCAATGATGCCGGCAAGACATCATGATGTTATAAATAAACGATAGAGCCAGGATCCATCATCATTTGTCACCATGAAGCGCTGGGAGAAGGTGTTGGATAACTTATACTACAGTCCCGACAGTCCGGCGGCCTATAGTGCATTGTTGGCTCTCTATCGAGCGGCCAAACCCCAGGGGATACAACGTGCCCAAGTCCGAGATTGGTTAAGAAAACAAGACACCTATACCTTACATCGATCTGTCCGTCGCCATTTTCTACGGAACCGGGTCATCGTGGGAGGAATAGATGCCCAGTGGCAAGCGAATTTGGTCGATATGAGCGCCTTTGCCAAACACAATGATGGGAATCGGTATATCTTGACGTGCATCGATATCCTATCGAAGTATGCGTGGGTGGTACCCATCCGGACGAAAACGGGGGCGAATCTCATAGCGGCGTTCAAAGACATCTTCAAGACCGGGCGCAAACCTTTGTATTTGCAAACCGACGAAGGCACGGAATACCTCAACAGACCGTTCCAACAGTTTCTGAAAGCCCAGAAGGTGTTTTTCTTCCATACGTACAACGAGACCAAGGCTTCCGTGGTGGAACGGTTCAGCAGGACATTCAAAGGCCGTATGTATAAATATTTCACCTATAAGAATACAAGGCGGTACATCGATGTTCTCCCGAAACTTGTGAGTGGTTACAATCGAGCCTATCACCGGAGTATAGAGAGAGCCCCCATTACCGTGACCCAACGCAATGAAGCCCAAGTCCGGCGTGTCTTGTACCCCATACAATCGCAACGAGCACAGAAGGAGATGTTCACGGTCGGGGACCCTGTACGGATCAGTAAAGTCAAGGGCAAGTTCGAGAAAAGTTACTTGCCCAACTGGAGCGATGAGCACTTCCTGATTAAACGGCGCCTACCCCGACAGCAGCGAGTCTATGAACTGTAAGATCTTCAAGGGGAACCGTTGGTAGGGACGTTTTACGAGACGGAATTACTGTCTGTCGTAAAAACACAGCAAGACTACTACACGGTGGAACAGATTTTGAAAACGGAACGCCGACGTGGCAAACTGTTTCATTTCGTCAAATGGCAAGGCTGGCCTAGTTCCAGTTCCTGGGTCGCTGCCAACCAGGTGAAACGACTATAAAGCCAGACACCACTGCCGTGATCCTTCATTCCACGTCCGACCACAGTGCTATGGACAAACAGCAGCTGCCTCTGAACACAGCGTCTCCCAAAACGCGCAAAGCGCAAGTGGGCTTTGTGGTGATACTGCTAACCCCGCTGAGTGTGTTGTACGGAGGTGTGTTTTACGACGTAGCCTATGTCAGCACGTTACTTAACCAACTGAGAACACCAGCCACCAGTGAAACCGGTCTACAGATAGCACCAGTCAACCCCGTATCGAGCCCAGTCACCACCACACCCCGTGTACAAGCCACGCCGAGCTCCACATCAAGCTCCACACCTACACCAAGTACACCCACTACGTCTGAAGACCCACCGGATTTCATCCCTCACAGTGAACAGACAACGACGACCGACGTTGTACCCACCGCCATCATCACTCGCAGTGAACAGACAACGACGACCGACGTTGTACCCACCACCACCACTCCAGTTCACTCGTACGAAATTTACAAGAGCGGGTTACCACGACAACGGATACACCTCGAACCATGGACCCTCGGTGGCAGCATCCCTTCACTTGCGTCATCGCGACTTGCGACCGACGGGTTCCGGCAAAACGCACTTCGTCAGGAAGCTCCTTCAACACGCCGACAGCATGATCACCCCACCCATTGCCCGAGTCGTGTGGTGTTACGGAGAATGGCAGGCAGCGTATGCAGCAATGCCCACATCACGTTCGTGGAAGGCCTACCCAACCTGGCCGATTTGGAACCCGACACCTTGGTGGTTCTGGATGATCTCATGGCGGAGACGGATGCGCGGGTCACCCAACTCTTTACCAAAGGCAGCCATCATCGACGGCTCAGCATCATCTACATTGTGCAGAATCTGTTCAAGAACATCGGAACATCAGCTTAAATGCCCACTACCTGGTGGTCTTCAAAAACCCGAGAGATACCACTCAACTGCTGCACCTGGCGAGACAGATGTATCCCGGCCGCACACCGTTTGCGTTGGAAACCTTTAAAGATGCGACAACC
Organism: Hanleya hanleyi; assembly: GCA_036873755.1. Classification (NCBI taxonomy): domain Eukaryota; kingdom Metazoa; phylum Mollusca; class Polyplacophora; order Lepidopleurida; family Hanleyidae; genus Hanleya; species Hanleya hanleyi. The sequence continues at coordinate 48,617 of JAVTVY010045343.1, forward strand.
CCTCAGCACGGGTATATGCTCTTCGACCTCAAGCAAGCCACCCCGACCACCTTCGACTACGGACCGGCATCTTTCCCGGAGAGACTCACCACGTGTACATGCAAAAATAATGTAAACACACCCACAGTGGCGCCCCCAGCTGCGGTGTGTGTGTTTGATGATGGGGATAATAAAAAGAATTAATACCACAGCATGGTTGACTTTGTCTCTGTTCTCTGAAGTAGATAAAAAGAGCAGAGTTGTGGGTTCTAGCATTAGTTGTACATGATATCTGCGCGAGTACGGAAGCACGCTCCGACGCTCCGTGTGTTGAAGACGGCCCCACCCGAGTTGGTCCGAACCATTGTACGCGGTGCGGACCCTGACCTTGTATGTTGTCTGTGCGAGATCGGGTACAACCTGTTAAAAGGCAACGTACCACTGACTCCGGCTCAGAAGACCAAGTTGGCCAAGCATAAGACAGGTCTCCGAACTCTAGTCCAGAAGCGGGTCCCTCAAACACAAAAGAAAAAGGTGTTACAGAAAGGCGGCTTTCTCGGGGCCATCTTAGCACCGTTGGCCGCTTCGGTGTTGGGTCCAGTATTGGGTGGACTCTTCGGCCGACAATGAACCACACGAAAAAAACGGTCCTCGTCGAACCACGGTTCCTTCAAAACCTCCAATCTCCCTACCCTGTCCCACCTACGGTGAAGACCATAAACACCCTCGATGGAGAGATGCAAGAGACCGGGGTTAAGCGACAGTGAGAAAGTACAACGGTACAATGAGACGCTTCAACGGTACATGACGTTCATGGACCAATACAAAACCCTCTCTACCCCACCACCACCACCACCACCACGTGAAACACCGCCGACCTCAGCACCGCTCCAACAGCCGCCATTACCAGGGGTACCACCCACAGCCCCACAGTGGGTGGAAGACGAAGTGCTGAAGAGTGTACCTGCATCGTTCAAGAAACAAACTGGCCTGGTATTACAACGGATGAAACAGAATCCTAACATGACTTGGAATGATAAAGGCGAACTCCTGGTACAGAATCAGGTGGTCCCCGGGACCCACATGACGGATTTAGTGAATGACCTGATGCGTAAACGCAGGTCGCACACGGATCCTCGAGGATGGGAGGTCTTCGCTCAAGGCTTGAAAGACATGCATGTACCACAGGAATTGATGGGGAACCCCCACAGCTGGGCCTTTATGCAGCGAACCCAGCAATCGCCGAGTGGCCCACTACCTTCTTGAGAATCCGAATGGGAACCGGAGTCACCCCCAAAACACCACCACCACAACGGGCACCTTCTTTTCAGACCTTTAAAAAAACATCCTTGATGAGGACACCCCACATCTCCAGAGCCGTGACACGTAGCAAGTCAACGCGACGAACACGACGCTGGACACAACCGCCCAAGGCCTGGAACACCTATTAAAACCAACAGCAGCAGCAGGACAGCTCAGTCGCCATGTTTTACCTCACCCTACCCAGTAACAGTTCGCTGGATGTGTTTCCTGACAACACCTTGGCCAAGTACGTGACCCAGTTACCGCAACCGTTGCATTTACATGGGCGCTGGGAATGTGGCCTCGTGGATATCCAATACCCTTACTCGTGGTACAACGTGCGAGCCAATGAAGTGTGGTACGAGGTGACCTACGAAGGAAAAGACACCCGACTCACCCTCCCCGAAGGCCAATACGATACTCCCAAGGAGTTCATCGGTGGGCTGTCAAGACTGTTGCATTATAAGGCTCTACGGGAGGTCACGAATACTTCAAAACCCATCAAATCCTTTCCCTTCAAGAATCACGTGGACTTCGATTACAACGCACACAACGACAAGGCACAGCTTATCGTCACCGCCAACGCAAGTGTCGTACTGAGTTCTATCCTACAGCAAATGCTGGGTTTCGATCTACGGACGTTCGCTGGTCCCACCGTCCACCGAGGCGAGATCCCGATGGATATGAAGTCGGGTATGTACGGACTCTACGTCTACTCGGACGTGGTGGACAACCACATCGTGGGCGATATCAACACACCTCTGTTACGGGTGGTGCCCATTAAAAAGTTGTATGGAGATCAAGTCACCCACAGTTTCACCCACATGCTCTACCTACCCGTACGACAAACCCACATTAACACTATCACGGTGGATATAAGAGATGACACGGGACGACCGGTGGCATTCGAACGCGGGAAAGTGGTGCTGACACTTCATTTTCGACAAGCACGAGCTCCCCACTTTGTATAATGAAGGTGCCTTACGAGTGCGATGCACGCAGCTATATGGACTATTATGCCCAACAGGCCGGCGGTGGCCTTCCGGTTTTTAGTGGTGCACGCATGCAACGAGGACATGGACTGGGGAACATACTCGGGAGCATCGTCAAAACGTTCCTGCCCTTGGTGACGCGTGGGGTGAAAGCAATCGGCAAACAAGCGGTACGCAGTGGACTGCAAGTCGCCGATGATGTCTTGGGGGGTACGGCACCCAAAGAAGCCTTGAAACGGCGGGCCAAAGAAGCAGGAGGCGTCTTGGTGGCCAAAGCACAACGCACCGTAGGGAATAAAAGACCTGCACCACCGAGACCACGCACCAGTCGACGACCGACCCAGCGACGACGCACATCGAAGACCCAGGATATCTTTTCTTAAAACATGTCCTTGATCCACGCAGAGTCCTGCCCCTCCACCAACAGTGAATTTGATTTGTGGACCGTCCCGCCCACACAGACCAGTGCCGAACAAGGATTATGGGTGGAGCATCTCCCGCTCTCCAGCATCAACGAAACAGGGCCCATCGAGTTCACCATCAGTAATGCGGATACGGCCTATGTGGATTTAGCCCATACATACTTGTATGTGAAAGCCAACATCGTCAATGGAGATGGCTCCAGAATCGTTGACCAAGCAACGGTGGGCCCGACGAATCTCTGGCTGCACTCGATGTTTCAACAGGTGGATATATTTCTCAGCGACAAACTCATCAGTGACTCGACCAACACGTACCCCTATCGAGCCTACATCGAGACGCTGTTGTCGCATGGGCGAGAGGCTAAAAAATCTCAACTGACAGCCGCTTTATTCTACCAGGACACAGCCCAGCACATGGGCGTAGAGAACGACAATGTGGGATATAACAAACGGAAGGCTTTGACCGCGAACGGCGTCGCGGTGGATCTCATGGGTCTACTGCACGCAGACATGTTCATGCAAGACTGGTACCTGTTGAACAAGATCCCCATCAAAATCCGACTGATACGGGCGCCTCCGACCTTCGCCTTAATGGCCACTAACGTAGACGGGCATGCAGCTGACTATAAGATTGTCATCCAAGACGCAGTCCTCTATGTCCGAAAAGTGAAACCGAATCCAGCCGTTCAATTGGGACACCTCAAAGCCTTGGAAACAAAATCAGCCCAGTACCCTATCTGACGTGTGCAAACCAAAGTGTTCTCTGTGTCTGCTGGAAATATGAGCGCCAACAAAGAAAACCTGTTCCTGGGGGAACTACCCAAGCGATTGATCCTGGCCTGTGTGGAAAATACCAGTTTCAGCGGAGCCTACCCAGAGAATCCGTTTGACTTTAAACATTTCAGCATCAATTTTGTGGCGCTGTATGTGGATGGACAACAGGTCCCAGCCACGGCCTTAACACCGAACTTTGGGCGCAGGAATTTCATTCGAGCCTATCAGAGCCTGTTTACAGCCACCGGTCAAATCAACCAGTTTCGATCTGACCCCCACCTTAGAGAACGACCATCAGCTGGCCCTAGCCAAGCAAGGCAATTTACGGTTGGAAATCCACTTTGCACGAGCCCTCGGGACCACCGTCAATGTGATCTGCTACGCCGAGTTTGACAACATCATTCAAGTGGACAAAGCGCGCAACGTCCTGTGTGACTTCTCCACCTAACATGGATACACACCAGATAACCACCGTGCTGGAGAATGACCCAGAGACACGTATGGTCTTTCAAGGGGTGTTCGCCCGAGATGTGTTCCCATTAGACCGTATGTATCCTGCTGCTTACGTTCTCAACACGGACCCGATGGATCGGCCCGGTGAACATTGGGTGGGCGTGTACTTGACAGAACAGCTGGGGGAATACTTGATCCTTACGGTCTGCTACCCCTCCATCCCGATTTAACAGACTTCATGGATCAAGGCACAGAGACGTGGTGTTGGAACAGTCAAACGTTGCAAAGCCTGACCAGTGGCGTGTGCGGACAATATTGCTTGTTTTACCTGTACCATCGATGCCGGGGAAGACCCTTATCTACCATCGTACAGATGTTTGACGAGTACCCCAAGGCCGAGGACCGCGATGTACTCGTATATGACTGGGCCGCCCATCATTTCAATGTACAAGCCCCGTTCTGGGCTTAAGTTCTTTCAATGTACAAGCCCCCTGTTCTGGGCTTAAGTTTACAAGCCCCCTGTTCTGGGCTTCAGTTCTTTCAATGTACAAGCCCTCTGTTCTGGGCTTCAGTTTTCACGTGGTTGTTCTCACGTTGTTGTTGTTCACTGAATAAAAAAATGAGATCTCACCCAAAAAAACCCTGTCTTGTGTGTTTTCTTTATGAGCATAATGCATGAAAGCTATAACAGACATGTGGGGATTCGGTGAAACTGGCTTCGAACACCGTGGAGAAAGTAGCCCATCAGTGGCCTAGGATAATCCGAACTTCACCCGCGCAGGCGTGCGGCCGGATAAGGCGCGCGCGCGCGCTGCGGCCGGAGTAACCCGCGCGCGCTGCGGCCGGGGCGGGGCGGAGCGGGGCCGGGCCGGAAAAAAACCCCGGAGGTTGAACATCAGGACCCTACGTCTAAGGGGAACATTGGAACTCTTCTGTGTTCGAAGGTAGTTTTAGTGAAACCCGGAAGTGACGTCTGTGCGCAGAACCCACACCACCACCCAGCCCCAACCATGGACCCCTAGTGGTGGGTCACACACACCCACGCATCCCCCAACATGCCTGCTTTCTATACTACGACCAGACTGCGCATGCGCAGAACCTTGAACACGGACGAACCAAGTCCAATCGGATGCTGCTTCACAAGAGCGTCAACATAAGACCTCATACGACTCCATCGGACCCATAGTGACCCCTGTCGGCGCCAAAATGTCTATTTCCATACACTTTCTCTACTGCGCATGCGCAGAATGACGTCAGTTCCACGTCACACCCACCCCGTCGGATACTCCCTCACGACTGCTTCACATGGATACCTCACTCGATCCCATCGGCCCAATAGGGGCCCACCTAAACCCCAACACGTCTATTTCGATACTACGGCCAGACTGCGCATGCGCAGACTATTGACAACGAACGACACACTAGCCCAGGCGGATGCTTCCTCATGACAGCTTCAAAATAAGACCTCATACGACACCATAGGATCATGAGGGGCTCACCTAAACCCTAAAACGTCTATTTCCACACCCTTTTCCCAGAATTCCCTGTCCGCGCATGCGCAGAATGTGGACAACGGCCGAGACAGTAGTCCAATCGGATGCCCCCTCACCTATGCTTCACATTGATACCTCACTCAACTCCATCGGCTCATTAGTGGCTCACCTACATCCCAAAACGTCTATTTTCATACCCTTTGTCTATTGCGCATGCGCAGAATGACGATATTGCGACCCCACATCCACCCAGTGGGATGCCCCCTCACATAGGCTTCGCATTGATACCTCACTCGACCCCATCGGTCCATTAGGGGCTGCCCTAAACCCCAAAACGGCTATTTCCATACCCTTGGTCTACCGCGCATGCGCAGAATGACCACATTCCAACCCCACACCCAGCCCATCAGATGCCCCTTCACGAATGCTTCACATTGATACCTCACTCGACCCCATCGGTCCATTAGTGGCTCCCCTAGATCCCAAAACGGCTATTTCCATATCCTTGGTCTACCGCGCATGCGTAGAATAACCATATTCCAACCCCACACCCAGCCCCTCGGATGCCCCCTCACATAGGCTTCACATTGATACCTCATACGACCCCATCGGACCACTAGGGGCTCCCCTAGACCCCAGAACGCCTATTTCCATACCCTTGGTCTACCGCGCATGCGCAGAATGACCATATTTCAACCCCACACACACCCCATCAGATGCCCCTTCACGAATGCTTCACATTGATACCTCATACAACCCCATCGGTACACTAGAGACCCCTCTCGCCCCCTTCGGGGATCTCCGTGTCTCTTCGGACACCTCCGTGTCTCTTCGGTGATCTCCGTGACATCTTCGCAACATTGTGGCGAACGTGCAACAATGTTGCAATCTCCTATCATGTTCCCACGGACCTCACCGAAAAGACACGGACCTGACCGAAGAGACACGGAGGTGAACGACATTGTGGGAAAAACCCCAGTACATGTTCCTCTCACCGAAAAGACACGGAGATGAACGACATTGAGTCCCCACTGACCCCCACTATCCTATCATGTTCACAGGTCACGCTCCATTCACCCAGAGCGGAAGTGACGTCATACAGTTCACAGGTCACGCTCCATTCACCCAGACCGGAAGTGACGTCATACGGGACTGGTGGCGCCCCCTCCACGTGACCTCCACAAAACAGAGTTACCTCCCTGGAAAACCTGAGTCGTCCCGTCTTCTATATACTACTATTATGTTATTAACCAAGTGTTTTCATATTGGCCTTGTTATAGGTCCGAGGCCTGCCGTATTGGCCCGAGGCCGCAGACCGAGGGCCAATACGGCTGACCGAGGACCTATAACCAGGCCAATATGAAAACACTTGGTTAATGACATTTTTATTAATTAACTCACCTACAAAAAAATTTCATCGATTATAATACATGCAGGAATATTTTAGTAAAGCGACTCCCCCCCAAATCGGAATATGTATTTCTTCCTTCACAATAGGCCTATTTCCTACGATTATTATTATGTGCTTTTTGAAGTGCCATTATCGTCGGAAAGTCGATCCCCTCTACAGTATAGGGAAACGACGGCGATAATCGGGACGGTGAAAATTGCCGATCATCTTCAACCTGTGCCGGGGTCTTCAACGTATGAAACGGAGTCAAAAAGATACAAGCAGATGAAATACTAATTTTATTTGATAAGAACGGTGCAGCAAAATACAACCTTATAATCTGGTGCAAATTTGGTCCAAATCCAGTCCCGATTTGAGGATCGAAGACCTATCATGCTATGGAGACCCTAGTTTTCAACATCATTTTACAGGTGTTTCTTCCGCATAATTTCTATCGGTTCTGTCCATATGTGAATAACTCTTCTAGCTGCAAGTCTGACATCTTCTGTCTTAAAATATCACTGTTGTCATCGCTTCGTTCATCAGTGCACTGCTGTAAGTGTTGGATCGCTGTTTTTCGTCTGCTTGTGCTTAGCACGTCTTATATGTCGCCCTCGCGTCACTATAGTTTATTTCAGCATGACTAACCTCACTTGATTTCAAGGTTTGTGTATCGGCACGTATAGCTCTATCAAATATTATCACAGAAGCCATTGAATATCCGTTCAAAGTCAGAGAAATCAGTGACATCATTCGGAGAAGCCCGCGAATCGAGGATCGTTCATCCTCAGCGTCGCCATGTTGAAAGTCATATTGGCCCAGGCCATATTGACCCTGTTTTCCCGTATTGGACCGGCTTTTCCGTATTGGCCCGTCTTCCTCATATTGGCCCGGTTTGGGATCATATCAAGCAGGCCGATTTCCTTGTATTGGATTCATATCATTGATAGTTGATTAATAATATCCTATACAGCGACATCACCCTACTGAATCGAAAAGTGTGATTATTGGTGAATGCACCAGTCCATTTGTCATGCGACCATGAACTGTAGGTTGAATCACTTCACATTGAAGCCGCATAACAGCTGCAATGTTATAATGAGGCAACATATGATTATATATCAGATATGTCGACAGTCCATTGTAGCTACCATTTGTCTTGGCAACAGTCCATTTGGCGAATCATTAGATCAGACGATGTGCTCTCTGTGCATCATTCACAAGTGCATGTTGACCTACAATGGACTGTCGATCGGTCCGATGATGATACCATGGACTGTCGTAATATCAGACAGACAGAGAATATACTATTAATGGTTCATATTCCTCTTAAACACACACAAGTGGAAGGAATCGAGAGATGAATGAGTCAGTGATACATGAGGCAGGTAGTAAGTTCCCACGTGTTCATTTTGTGCTCATTTTCTCACACTATAATTCGATGCTAATACCTACAATGGACTGTCTACCAACACCTAAAAACACCTCTCGCCGCAAAAATGTTTAAAATTTTTGTTAACTTGAAATAGTAATAACCCTACGTTTGGTGACAATATAGTACGATATTTCTCCTTAAAAATATGACTGGACACCAGTAACCATACCTGTCATCGATATGCTGAAAATCGTTCATTTTCGGCTGTGGTCACTGTCGTCTGGTCAGACACACGCCCACGCTTGATAACGAAGGCACTGGAAAACCTACCATTGACTGTAATTTGACACGTGACCGGCGGTTTTCACCTATAATCATACTTGTTGATTCAGTAGGGTGGACATGTACGATTGGAGAGCATTGATAGGATATTAATTTATTAAGATTGTATGGCCGGTGCCTGGCGTTTAGGACACGAGACGCCATCTCAAAACTTGGCTTGGATGAGGCGGTTATATCTGGCGAGACAGTCAATACATCGTAACTGGCGGGTGAGCGAAGCGATGATCAACGACCGTTATAATCATTGAGTATAGGTAACAAATAACGAAATACGTAGTGAAATTGACTTAGCCATTATATATCCACCCGCTGCCTGGTTCTCTCTTTCAGGGAAACTGACTTGTGTTTAATACAATTCTTGTTTTATATGGATATATGCATGTACACATAGCTTCAAATGAAATAAGGTTGTGTGATTATATAAGGTGAGAATATGTTTGTGAACGAGTATGGGCTAGCGAATGTCAAAGTCGATACACTGTAAAAAACATGTCACAACTTTTGGTGTTTCCGAACACTTCCTGGTGGTGTTTCGAATCATCAGAAGTGGTCTTCCACTGGCACAATTCAAATTCTGGCCTGTTTAATCGCTGTATTTTTACAGTGTGCCTATACCGTGACTCAGCTTGGAATAGCAAAAGTAGGATATGCACAGACATTTCGAGATTATATGACACGCCAGGGAATATTATTTGGAACTTATTCAAAACAAGCTTATTCCTAACACCGCTATTATAAGAGGCGGTCGCCATGGTTTCCACAATAAACATTACTGATACATATTCGAGTTATATGATCAAGCCTTACCCCATCTTCATTACACCAAGCAAGTTTCTGCGTTCACACTTCAAGGTGAGCGCGTAGACAGTGACTTGGCATTAGAAGATGGCCTTACTCATCCTCCAAATGCAGATCTGTATACACTGTACCACCCCTGCATGAAACAATTAATTGAACTTTCAGTTCAAAGTAACATGACAATGAACGAACGACGTTACAAAGTCGAGTTTACACTGAGAATACACTGGAGGACGGTCTCTATGATGCCAGTGAGGGATATACATGTGGGCGTCTCGCGAGAAAATACAATCACGGATACTTACAACTGATTTCACAGGGCATGAAACATTCCACACATTGCCTGGCTGCCAGCTTGCTCAAATATGGATATTTCCAGAGAGGCCTGGTCTCACGAATGTGATCCCGAACTCCTAAAAATAACACGTCTTATTTATGGCAAATCCGCTTCCTGCCATGGTACGGCTTTGTCAGACGAACCAAGGCTAGAGATGGTGACTTTACCAATATGTTACGAATCTCTAAACACTACTCATCATGCCATTTTTTTCTGATTCCCTCTTTCTGTGACTTTCCTATGAGTGGCAATTTGAAGTTAGTAGAATAGAAGACTCTCAGACTGTGAATTCTTCATAATCATAACTAAAGAGTAATTGCATGATGTAACGCAATTTTTAAACCCACTCTCAGATAGCACCTTCATATTAAAATATACATTCACTATAATAAAATTTCCGATTGCATTTTCTTCAACCAACTGTCTGCATTTGCCTGTTATTGAGTAATGGCTGGCAGCCTAGTTTTCCATAAAACTGCTTTTGGGGTAGACAAATGTTAACGCAATTTCCGATGTACCCGTTCCACTGTGAGTGCTTGATGAAGTCCCCGCGCTTCACATCCATAACTTAATATTTACCCAACACAGGAGTCAAATAATTAGCAAGCGATTTTCAAAAATCTAGATTATACGTGTTTACAATACACAAAAAGTGCAGGGAGTAATCTGGTTAACTCTATCGCTGCAGAATGCCACTTATAATGTAGCCTGAACCCAAATTTCATCTCGCAAACATACGTGTTACCTGCCGAGAAGTTTTATCAAAAGTAATCAATACAGAACTATTTGATCTCACTCTGATGTAGATGCGTACGAGCTTTTGATTTCGATTTAAATTTCCATTTTTTTTTCAAAACCTGCATGTGCACCTAACTATAGCTGGTCATGTATTGTAATCAGGTGAATGAGATGAACATTTTTCGACAACTAATCATGCTTTCTTTTTACAGATCTAAAAAACACTCCCCATCTTACATCATCTTGTCGCTGATTTAAGGTCTGAGATCAAAACCCGTGTTTAAACAAGGTTGCGTGTCTGGCCCCTCATACTGTGCACTGAAGGGGCGACAGGTGTACGGTATATACATAAATCTCATCTTCTCACATATTTTATCTTGCTTCATCAGATTAATATTTTATTCTCTACAAATAATGATGATATTCGATTAACATTAATAGAATATTAATTAGATATAGCCGTCAAGTCCATGACATTTCTATGTTCCCACGCAGTTGTAGTCCGACCTTGACGTTTCCAAACATACATCCCTAAATCGTGGAGAAGGTCTGTGATTGGTCAATACTCAGAACATGAAAACGGGAGTGTTGTTGCCAGATCTACATGAGCGACAAATAAAGATGGGGAGCGGTTTTTGTAGATCTGGTTTTAATCAGATTGCGTTCTTGTTTATACTAATGTCATACATTGTTGTTAATTGCAGATAATTTGTTTCAGCTCTCGACCCTTACGAAAAGAGGCGTATACCAAGGTTGTCGAGTTGAAATAAAAATTATTATTATTATTACCCCATTTGAGAGAAATCGGTCAATTTCTTACATATTACATAGTTAAGCAATTAACTAAATAACAAAAGTCAAGAGGAGAAGAAGAAAGCGAATGTGCATTCCTGGGGCTTCGCTACCTCTAGCTGACGTAGCCCTAATGTAAGATACTAACTCTTTTCATGGGATCGCCGTTGGTTCCAGACCGATATCCCAATATATATTTTTATGCAGTTAAATGAATTATTTATGAGCAAAACAATGGCACTGTGCATGTATTGTCACAAGAGAAACAGCACAGACAGCTGCATGCCTTCACTCCATTTTCATACCCGAGTCGTCTTCTCCGTTTCCAGTTCGAATTTACGGAGAAGTAGACCTGGGTATAAAGATCTTTCACTCAATCACCTGGTGGTAAAACAGTAGACATATAAACAATATACCTACCAATCCCACAGATCACCATGGGCCTGCAGTGCGGGGAAATGGCGGAAATATGCAACGCAGTTAGGAATATGGCTTATACAACTCGCAAGTCGGAGTAAATTGTTTGGAATCTTTGGTTGATATTGCATGTCTTCCCTGTTGTCCATGCCGTCAATACTGAATGACTCACCTTCGTGTTTTCTGTCTGGATGCCAGTGGACTTGGATGACTGTTGTGTTCGATAGTCGGCTGCTTCCATCAATATCTTCGGCATGAGAGGTCAAGGTCGTAGCGCTCAGTACGGAATATGTCTGACAACTTGCAGGCTACTTAATAAGAGAAACACGAACTATAGAATGTCATGCCATCTAAACGGATATGTCAAATATTGTCTCTGGTCTTTTGGGATGACAGATCATGCTAATGAGTTTCAGAATCCAGCAGCGGCAACGACAAACTTTCAAAATCCAACATCGCAATGCATCGTGAACAATGGTAAAACGTTCTGGGAATATCTATTCTGGGGATATAGATCTGGAGCAGCAGTCCATTTATTCAGCGCGATGAGCAGTCTGTCTCGATTAGTATAGCGACAGGAATTGTTGTTGGTCTATCGCTGGATTTTCTTTTCTATAAATAATATAGTCATGCCATGATTAAAAGCCATTAGATTACAATAATATAATTTCCCGAGGTGGCCATACCGGTGCCCATAGGCTCAGTATTTATTTAGCCAATATACATGATCTGTATGATCTGCACTCCATGTCGCTATTATTAGTATATACTCATGGGATGTTTCCCAGTTGTACATTCCATACACATAGTATCTTCATCGCCAGCTTTATAAAATATAAGTAACCCGAGACCGGGGTGGTTGGGTAGATGTGAGCGAGGGGAGGGAAGTGTTGTTGTATTATATATGCAGTGCATGTCAACCCTCGAACTTGTTGTGGCGAAGTTTGAGCTGGTGGATTTGGGTAGTGAATGGCGTCAAGGGCGGGGTGCCGACGTCGGTGGACGACTGATGACGTCACCGCGCGCATGCGCACTCGTCAGATAGGCGTAAGAAGGGATTGTGGTGTCTAATAAACGATCTCATCCGGTAAAGTCAGACTGGGGAAGTGTCATGAGGAACAGACAACAGGGCACCTTGCCTCTCATGCAATGGTGGTGTTTTCGCTTCACCCATTGGTTCGTTTTCTGCTCGCCGATTGATGCCTTTCCCAGCCACATGTTTGCCTCCTACTAGGTTGCCCTGCCGTTCAAGTGGTTTCCATAGAATTCGAAACATAAATTAACATTTTAATTTATTTCGACAAGAGGTATTGTGTAGATCTTCAACATTCAAAATAGACAGAGTTGAGTGGTTACCAGGCTCGCATACTCTGGGATTTTTCATGTCAACTATAATGAGTGAGTGAGTAGGAATAAAACGTCGTTTTCAACAATTTTTCAGTCATATCACGACGGTGCCTAGATGTGCCAGGACACGAGAGTGCCCACAGTTCCTATTATCCTGGACACTGATCAGCCCAGCCAGTATAGCACCGGTCATCCACTATACTGATTTAAACATAGTCTCTAACATATGAGATTTTCATGAGAAAAGCCTGTATTATTTCGGAAGAGCACATCTGTGCTAAGATGTTAAAAGGAAAATTTCGCAGAATGTCTCAGTAGTTTCCTGGTAGAAGCTAAATTGGGAAATTTAATTAAAATGAGGGGGAGGGGGAACGGGGTGGGAACCGGGTGGGCTTCAAGACAATAGGATGCCAACAATGGTGCTATGAAGAACAATTATCCTGAGTTTGCCAAGCGTTCCTTCGTTGCGTTCAAATTTCCTTAAATTTTGGAGAACAGATTGACCAATTCCAAAATCCCTTTATAATTATTCTCTTTAATGTTCAGATGTTCGGGTTTTTTTTACTTTCATCTCTATTTCCCTATATGCGTAGAAACATGCGCAAAACACGAAAACGTGGATATGCCTGGAACCTCCTTAAGGCGCCTTTCGACATCTTAGCTTGCTAAGGGCATTTCACGTTCCACTTAACACTACCCTTAGCTCAGTGGCTTGGTTCTCCGTGTATTTCGCCCCATGTCAGCTTCCCCAAGCATCAAGTCACATGTCCGCTCTATTTAAACGAGCCAATGAAATTATCCGAATTCAAATATTTTGACCCGGGAATCTCCGATGTGAGACATGTCGATTGCACTTTAAGTGCTCGAGGCGCAAGACTGTGTGAGACCAAACCGAAGTTGTGCGAATTAGCTATTTTATTTCTCACTCTATTGGAGCATGCTTCTTTGTTTTTCCTAAGAAAAATCATATTACAAACGGCCTAACATATTAGAAAAGAATAAAATCGGCGGCAGTTCACAGGAATATGATATGATTTTTATTTTGTGATGGGGGCACTTCGAGGTCCACCAAGAGATCATTTCAATCGATCGCTTTCTGGAGGTGTGTCTTCATTTTATGGATGTGATTGCGCCGATGTCGGGTCTCACGGGACCAATCGCATGTGACCATTTGGGAAACGCCCTATTACACTCAGATATCACCCGTTACCGCATGGCTATGAGCAGAAGTTTCTACGTATGATCGTACCATGCGTTCGGATGATGCCTTTCGATTGAATCCGGCTTTTGAATGTACCTTGAGCTATCAGGCCAACTCCGGTATTTCTATCCCAGCCCCAACATCCACGTGTACACCAAGCCCTTCACCATTACTCTAAATTTCAACACTTTTTATTGTGTGTGTTGTGGTGGGAGGGGGAATCACTCCCCAGCGTTAAGTCGCCAGTGCGTTAAGACAGGCCGTGTGAGGGCGTTGGCGCTTTGCCGCTTCACGACAAGGCGGCTATCTCGAGTACTTATAGATGTCAAATTGGGGAATATCAAGAATTTTCTCCTTCTATAATAATAATAATAATATAATAATAATAATAAAAAGAGGGTATAAAACCTGGTTAGTTACAATAGCTAATCTAACCCAGGGCCCTCATTAGGGTGGGTCAGTGGGATATACACTAAAGATATATGAAACGGATGGGTCAGTGGGATATACACAGTACTTAGCTCTCTACCGGTAGCTAGTATATATAAAAGCTAAATTATGTCGTATTTTTTAGGCTGGGATGTGACGTGACGTCACATCCGAGTCAAGGTCACATCCGGTCAAAGGTCATTTCCGGTCACGTCCGGGTCACGCGACTTCCGGTGACAATCCGCGTATGCGCAGTCGGACAGTATTCATTTCAGATGACTTTTTGGGGTCGTGGTGGACTATCCGTGAGCCGAAAAAGTCCTGTGATGTATTAAGGTGAAACACTTGTGGGAGAGCGTCAGACTGGACTGGTGTGTAGTGGAAGTTAGGCTATGACACACATACCCAGACAGGGAACTGTGAAATAAAAAGCATTGGAATGGTCGTTTTGGGTTCAAGGTGGACCATTCGTGGTCCGAATTTGTCGAGTGAGGTATCAATGTGATGCTTTTATTGGGGAGCGTCAGGCTGGACTGGCGTGCAGTGGAAGTAAAGCTATTGACGCGCATGTGCAGGCAGGGAATTGTGGGAAAAGGGCATTGGAATGCTCAATTTGGGGTCGAGGTGGGTCATCCGTGGTCCGAATGGGTCGTGTGAGGTGTCCATGTGAAACACTCCTGGGGGAGCGTCCGATTGGCCTTGTGTGTCGCGGAAGTAAGGCTATGGCGCGCGTACGCAGACAGGGAATTTTGGATAAAGGGCATTTGGAATAGAAGTATTGGGGTAGTACTTTTCCTTGTGGATATTACTATGGGGTGTGGTCTTTGTGTTCTCTGTCAGTAGTATATAACAATCCTTTCGGGTATTATTTCACCCGGATGTAGAGGTCATTTGAGGAGGATTTGAGGAGGAGAGGTCAAGTGCAGTATAGTTCCGGCAGAATCACCAAAAGCTACCTCCAACACAGGAGAGTTCCAATTGTTGGAGGGAATGTATTCAGAATGTATTCATCCGCGGTGATGCGGTCTGGCAGCGGTTTTGGCGGTGATTCGGTCTCGGGGAAAAAGCTTCCGCGGAGAAAAAGTAGTCCCTAGATAAAATGGTGTGGGGTTGAAATATCGGAATTCTGCGCATGCGCGGTGGCCCAAGGGTATGGAAATAGACGTTTTGGGATGTAGGGGAGCCACTAATGGTCCAATGGGGTCGAGTGAGGTATCAAAGTGAAGCCTATGTGAGGGGGCATCTGAAGGGCTGGGTGTGGGGTTGAACTATCGGCATTCTGCGCATGCGCGGTGGCCCAAGGGTATGGAAATAGACGTGTTGGGATCGAGCGGGGTTTCTCATGGGCCGATATTGCCATGTTGGAATTCAACATGGCGGCTAAGGGCGGTCAACATGGCGGCTAGTCCGCCATGTTGGAATTCAACATGGCGGCATGTAGAAAAACGTATAAAATGGCGGCTAAGGTCAAAATGGCGGCATTTTAGTCCGCCATGTTGGAAAATGGCGGCATTTTAGTCCGCCATGTTGGAAAATGGCGGCATTGTAGTCGGCCATGTTGGAACATGGCGGCATTTTAGTCGGCCATGTTGGAAAATGGCGGCATTTTAGTCGGCCATGTTGGAAAATGGCGGCATTTGAGTCGGCCATGTTGGAAAATGGCGACCTTTTTAGTCGGCCATGTTGGAAAATGGCGGCAGTTTTAGACGGCCATGCTGGAAAATGGCGGCCTTTTTAGTCGGCCATGTTGGAAAATGGCGGCATTTGAGTCGGCCATGTTGGAAAATGGCGGCATTTGAGTCGGCCATGTTGGAAAATGGCGGCCTTTTTAGTCGGCCATGTTGGAAAATGGCGGCATTTTTAGACGGCAATGTTGGAAAATGGCGGCATTTTTAGACGGCCATGTTGGAAAATGGCGGTATTTTTAGTCGGCCATGTTGTAGAAAAACGTATAAAAGGGGGGTGATTTTTAGTGGTTGGGTGTATTCATTGCACTACCTTACGGAGCACTCTGATTTACCTGACCAGCCTGCCTGCCTGCCTGCCTGCCAGTCTGCCTGCCTGCCTGCCTGCCTACCCGATCACTGCCTGTGTGTAGTAATCTGCCTGACCAGTATCATTGACCAGTATCACTCAGTAACACCAATCAACGCCTTACACGTATGTAATATAAATTATTTTTTAATAATATCTATGCTAGGAAATCCCCCCCCCTCTCGGAATTTTTCTTTCAGCTTAGGTCTTTAGGAGAACGTGTCACAGTGAAAAAAGACATCACAGTTATTTCCCTATATTATGGAAACTTTTAGCGGCCAATTTTAGTATCTATAGGTAGGCATTTATATATTGGCAGAATTTTCTCGTGTAACTCAAACATCCTCCACATGGATCAGCTGTTTTTATGTCAACAAACACCTCTATTTTTAGTTTCATTCGCGCGATTGCATGGACGTCCACTGCCGGTTTTGGACCATTTATAAATGCAAATTTCACGTATTTTCTCAAGCAGCTCATGAAATATATAGCTCGAGTAATTCTCCACATATGCAGTCAGTCCGGATATTTTCCCAGCAACTTGACAAAGAACACGGAATGGGACACCGTACATTTGTTCTACGTTACACATTCCCGCTACATCATGAAATATCCGTACACCATCTCTATCTCTGTTACCCGTACGTCTCAATTTATCTCAAACTGTTCACAATACATTCTAGAATAATATGATGCACGAATTTAAGAGTTTTGTGTAACAAAATGGCGTCTAGGGTGACAATTGGCACCATTCCCCCGGATAATCGCACCTTTCAAACCATAGCGCCATCTGAACATTATGACGCAAGGGAGACAACTCGGACTAGGCCAAGCCTCTCGTAGGTCCTTATTCGCACATTTCCATCTATTTTGCTAGAAGTAGGGGTGGTCATTTTTTGTGGGTTTTACTATGGGCTGTGAGGTTGTAGAATACGCTGGGGAAAAGCTATGAAATTTGTTCCGGGTAGGTCTGTATATACATCCAGTGTTCAGTGCATAGGTGCATACTCGGTGGACATTTTCAGGTCTAGGTGAGCCCCTAGTGAACCGATGATGTCGGTTGAGGTCTTATTTTGAAGCTCTCTACTCTTCAATAGTCTGCGCATGCGCAGCCTGGCCGTAGTAGAGAAAGCAGGCATTTTTGGGGGTATGTGGGTGTGTGTTTGGGGTAGAGATGCACCGCTATGGGTCCGAATGGGTCGTGGGAGGTGTCAAAGTGAAGCTTGTGCGGGGTAGAGTCAGAATGGTGTGTTTTTAAGTGCAAGTCGTGTCAATCTGCGCATGCGCAGTTGGTTGTAGTATGTAAAGTGGCCATTTTGGGGCAGTGAAGGAAGGTATTTGGGGTCGAGATGGACCATCCTTGGTCCCAATGCGTCCTGGGAGGTGTCATCTTGTAGTTCTCGGGGTGTAGACCCCGATTTGAGGCATGTTCGCGTCATCTGTGACGTCATCGGTGACGTCATCAGTAGGAATAGTAGCCAAACAGAGCATTTTGAGGCGATGAAAGAAGGTATTTGGGGTCGAGATGGACCATCCCTGGTCCGATTGTGTCGTGGGAGGTGTCATCTTGTAGTTTTCGGGGTGTACATTCTGATTTGGGGGATGTTCCCGTCATCTGTGACGTCATCGATGACGAAATCAGTACAAGTAGTAGCGAAAGTGAGCATTTTGGGGCAGTGCAGGAAGGTATTTTGGGTAGAGAGGGGCCATTCTCAGTCCGAATGTGTCATGGGAGGTGTGTGTTGTAGCTCTTGAGGGTGTAGACCCCGATTTGAGGCATGTTCGCGTCATCTGTGACGTCATCGGTGACGTCATCAGTAGGAATAGTAGCCAAACAGAGCATTTTGGGGCGATGAAAGAAGGTATTTGGGGTCGAGATGGACCATCCCTGGTCCGATTGTGTCGTGGGAGGTGTCATCTTGTAGTTCTCAGGGTGTACATTCCGATTTGAGGGATGTTCCGTCATCTAATGACGTCATCGATGACGAAATCAGTACAAGTAGTAGCGAGAGTGAGCATTTGGGGCAGTGAAGGAAGGTATTTGGGGTCGAGATGGACCATCCTTGGTCCCAATGCGTCCTGGGAGGTGTCATCTTGTAGTTCTCGGGGTGTAGACCCCGATTTGAGGCATGTTCGCGTCATCTGTGACGTCATCGGTGACGTCATCAGTAGGAATAGTAGCCAAACAGAGCATTTTGAGGCGATGAAAGAAGGTATTTGGGGTCGAGATGGACCATCCCTGGTCCGATTGTGTCGTGGGAGGTGTCATCTTGTAGTTTTCGGGGTGTACATTCTGATTTGGGGGATGTTCCCGTCATCTGTGACGTCATCGATGACGAAATCAGTACAAGTAGTAGCGAAAGTGAGCATTTTGGGGCAGTGCAGGAAGGTATTTTGGGTAGAGAGGGGCCATCCATATCTGTCATGCATTATACCAAATCTGTGCTGTATTATACCATATCTGTCCTGAATTATACCATATCTGTGCTGTATTATACCATATCTGTCCTGTGTTATACAATATCTGTCTGTATTATACCAAGTCTGTCCTGTATTGTACAATATTTGTCATCTATTATACCATATATGTCCTGTATTATACCAAATCTGTCCTGTATTATACAGTATCTGTCCTTTATTATACCAAATCTGTGCTGTATTATAGCATATCTATACTGTATTGTACCATATGTCCTGTATTTTACAATATATGTTCTGTATTATACAATATTTGCCCTCTATTATACCATATCTGTGCTGTATTATACCAAATCTGTCCTGTATTATACAGTATCTGTCCTGTATTATACCAAATCTGTGCTGTATTATAGCATATCTATACTGTGTTATACCATATGTCCTGTATTTTACAATATATGTTCTGTATTATACCATATTTGCCCTCTATTATACCATATCTGTGCTGTATTATCCCGTGTCTGTACTGTATTATACAGTATCTGTCCTGTATTGTACCATATATGTCCTGTATTATACCATATCTGTCTTGTATTATACAATGTTTGTCCTCTATTATATCATATCTGTCATGCATTATACCATATATATGTGCTGTATTATACCATATCTGCCCTGCATTATACAATGTTTGTCCTCTATTATATCATATCTGTCATGCATTATACCATATACATGTCCTGTATTATACAACACAGGACAGATATGATATAATACTACACAGATTTTATATAATACAGGACATATACTGTATAATACAGCACAGATTTTGTATAATACAGAACTTATATTGTATAATAGAGGACAAACATGGTACCATACAGGATAGATTTGGTAAAATACAGAACAGATATGGTATAAAACAGAACAGATATGGTATAATACAGCACAGATATGGTATAATTCAAGACAGATATGGTATAATATAGCCCAGATTTGGTATAATGCAGGACAGATATTGTATAATACAGCACAGATATGTTATAATTCAGGACAGATATGGTATAGTACAGCACAGATTTGGTATAATGCAGGGCAGATATGGTATAATACAGCACATATATATGGTATAATGCATGACAGATATGATACAATAGAGGACAAACATTGTATAATACAAGACAGATATGGTATAATACAGGACATATATGGTACAATACAGGACAGATACTGTATAATACAGTACAGACACGGGATAATACAGCACAGATATGGTATAATAGAGGGCAAATATGGTATAATACAGAACATATATTGTAAAATACAGGACATATGGTATAACACAGGACATATATGCTATAATACAGCACAGATTTGGTATAATACAGGACAGATACTGTATAATACAGGACAGATTTGGTATAATACAGCACAGATATGGTAATAGAGGGCAAATATTGTATAATACAGAACATATATTGTAAAATACAGGACATATGGTACAATACAGTATAGATATGCTATAATACAGCACAGATTTGGTATAATAAAGGACAGATACTGTATAATACAGGACAGATTTGGTATAATACAGGACATATATGGTATAATAGAGGACAAATATTGTACAATACAGGACAGACTTGGTATAATACAGACAGATATTGTATAACACAGGACAGATATGGTATAATACAGCACAGATATGGTATAATTCAGGACAGATATGGTATAATACATCACAGATTTGGTATAATGCATGACAGATATGGATGGTCTATCTCTACACCAAATACATGTACCTTCCTGCACTGCCCCAAAATGCACACTTTGGCTACTACTTGTACTGATTTCGTCATCGATGACGTCACAGATGACGCGAACATGCCTCAAATCGGGGTCTACACCCCAAGAGCTACAACATGACACCTCCCATGACACATTCGGACTGAGAATGGCCCCTCTCTACCCAAAATACCTTCCTGCACTGCCCCAAAATGCACACTTTGGCTACTACTTGTACTGATTTCGTCATCGATGACGTCACAGATGACGGGAACATCCCTCAAATCGGAATGTACACCCCGAGAACTACAAGATGACATCTCCCACGACACAATCGGACCAGGGATGGTCCATCTCGACCCCAAATACCTTCTTTCATCGCCCCAAAATGCTCTGTTTGGCTACTATTCCTACTGATGACGTCACCGATGACGCGAACATGCCTCAAATCGGAGTCTACACCCCAAGAGCTACAACATGACACCTCCCATGACACATTCGGACTGAGAATGGCCCCTCTCTACCCAAAATACCTTCCTGCACTGCCCCAAAATGCTCACTTTCGCTACTACTCGTACTGATGACGTTACCGATGGCGTCACAGATGAGGCGAACATCCCTCAAATCGGGGTCTACATCCCGAGAGCTACAAAATGACACCTCCCACGACAATCGGACCAGGGATGGTCCATCTCTACACCAAATACCTTCCTTCACTGCCCCAAAATGTCCACTTTGGCTACTACTCGTACTGATGACGTCACCAATGACATCACAGATGACGTGAACATCCCTCAAATCGGGGTCTACACCCCAAGAGCTACAAAATGACACCTCACACGACGCATTCGGACCAAGGATGGTCCCTCTCTACACCAAATACCTTCCTTCACTGCCCCAAAATGTCCACTTTCGCTACTACTCGTACCGATGACGTCACCGATGACGTCACAGATGACGCGAACATCCCTCAAATCGGAATGTACACCCGAGAACTACAAGATGACACCTTCGAGGACGCATTCGAACCGTGAATAGCCCATCTCGATCCCAAATACCTTCATGTACTGCCCGAAAATCTCCACTTTCGCTACTACTCGTACCGATGACGTCACCGATGACGTCACAGATGACGCGAACATCCCTCAAATCGGAATGTACACCCTGAGAACTACAAGATGACACCTTCCAGGACGCATTCGAACCGTGAATAGCCCATCTCGACCCCAAATACCTTCCTTCACTGCCCCAAAATGGCCACTTTACATACTACAACCAACTGCGCATGCGCAGATTGACGCGACTTGCACTTAAAAACCCACCATTCTGACTCTACCCCGCACAAGCTTCACTTTGAGACCTCCCACGACCCATTCGGACCCATAGCGGTGCATCTCTACCCCAAACACACACCCACATACCCCCAAAAATGCCTGCTTTCTCTACTACGGCCAGGCTGCGCATGCGCAGACTATTGAAGAGTAGAGAGCTTCAAAATAAGACCTCAACCGACATCATCGGTTCACTAGGGGCTCACCTAGACCTGAAAATGTCCACCGAGTATGCACCTATGCACTGAACACTGGATGTATATACAGACCTACCCGGAACAAATTTCATAGCTTTTCTCCAGCGTATTCTACAACCTCACAGCCCATAGTAAAACCCACAAAAAATGACCACCCCTACTTCTAGCAAAATAGATGGAAATGTGCGAATAAGGACCTACGAGAGGCTTGGCCTAGTCCGAGTTGTCTCCCTTGCGTCATAATGTTCAGATGGCGCTATGGTTTGAAAGGTGCGATTATCCGGGGGAATGGTGCCAATTGTCACCCTAGACGCCATTTTGTTACACAAAACTCTTAAATTCGTGCATCATATTATTCTAGAATGTATTGTGAACAGTTTGAGATAAATTGAGACGTACGGGTAACAGAGATAGAGATGGTGTACGGATATTTCATGATGTAGCGGGAATGTGTAACGTAGAACAAATGTACGGTGTCCCATTCCGTGTTCCTTGTCAAGTTGCTGGGAAAATATCCGGACTGACTGCATATGTGGAGAATTACTCGAGCTTTATATTTCATGAGCTGCTTGAGAAAATACGTGAAATTTGCATTTATAAATGGTCCAAAACCGGCAGTGGACGTCCATGCAATCGCGCGAATGAAACTAAAAATAGAGGTGTTTGTTGACATAAAAACAGCTGATCCATGTGGAGGATGTTTGAGTTACACGAGAAAATTCTGCCAATATATAAATGCCTACCTATAGATACTAAAATTGGCCGCTAAAAGTTTCCATAATATAGGGAAATAACTGTGATGTCTTTTTTCACTGTGACACGTTCTCCTAAAGACCTAAGCTGAAAGAAAAATTCCGAGAGGGAGGGGGGGGGATTTCCTAGCATAGATATTATTAAAAAATAATTTATATTACATACGTGTAAGGCGTTGATTGGTGTTACTGAGTGATATTGGTCAATGATACTGGTCAGGCAGATTACTACACACAGGCAGTGATCGGGTAGGCAGGCAGGCAGGCAGGCTGGCAGGCAGGCAGGCAGGCTGGTCAGGTAAGTCAGTGCCCCGTAAGGTAGTGCAATGAATACACCCAACCACTAAAAATCACCCCCATTTTATACGTTTTTCTACAACATGGCCGACTAAAAATGCCGCCATTTTCCAACATGGCCGTCTAAAAATGCCGCCATTTTCCAGCATGGCCGTCTAAAAATGCAGCCATTTTCCAACATGGCCGACTAAAAAGGTCGCCATTTTCCAACATGGCCGACTCAAATGCCGCCATTTTCCAACATGGCCGACTAAAATGCCGCCATTTTCCAACATGGCCGACTAAAATGCCGCCATGTTCCAACATGGCCGACTACAATGCCGCCATTTTCCAACATGGCGGACTAAAATGCCGCCATTTTCCAACATGGCGGACTAAAATGCCGCCATTTTGACCTTAGCCGCCATTTTATACGTTTTTCTACATGCCGCCATGTTGAATTCCAACATGGCGGACTAGCCGCCATGTTGACCGCCCTTAGCCGCCATGTTGAATTCCAACATGGCAATATCGGCCCATGAGAAACCCCGCTCGATCCCAACACGTCTATTTCCATACCCTTGGGCCACCGCGCATGCGCAAAATGCCGATAGTTCAACCCCACACCCAGCCCATCAGATGCCCCCTCACATAGGCTTCACTTTGATACTCACTCGACCCCATTGGGCCATTAGTGGCTCCCCTACATCCCAAAACGTCTATTTCCATACCCTTGGGCCACCTCGCATGCGCAGAATGCCGATATTTCAACCCCACACCCAGCCCATCAGATGCCCCTTCACGAATGCTTCACTTGGATACCTCACTCGACTCCATCGGACCATTTTATCTAGGGACTACTTTTTCTCCGCGGAAGCTTTTTCCCGAGACCGAATCACCGCCAAAACCGCTGCCAGACCGCATCACCGCGGATGAATACATTCTGAATACATTCCCTCCAACAATTGGAACTCTCCTGTGTTGGAGGTAGCTTTTGGTGATTCTGCTGGAACTATACTGCACTTGACCTCTCCTCCTCAAATCCTCCTCAAATGACCTCTACATCCGGGTGAAATAATACCCGAAAGGATTGTTATATACTACTTCTGTCTCACACTGTAGAGTACGATGGAAGGGGTCTTGTGGCCATGGGTTGAATTTCGCTGGAAAATTATGGCGCTCATGCGCAGTGCGCAGGCAGGCCTGAGGTTGACGTCTCGGGATCGAGGTTGACTAATATTGGTTCAAAGGGGTCGTGTGAGGTTTCAGTTTGAAGCCCTCGTGGGGGAGATTCGTACTGGTCCGGTGAGTCCTAGAACTAGGAATTTTGTTGTTGTTGAGATTGTGTAGTCTCTTAATTTCGGGAAAAATAACAAATCAAGGGAATTAATCCAGTTGCCCTTTAGTAGTAGAGAAAACAGAAACTCTGCATATTTGCTCTATTTTTTTTCAGAGCGAACATGGCCGAAGATTGAACTTTCTGAAACGGCGGCTTCTGATTGGACAAGAGCATACTTGAATTGTAACCATACCCAACGCGGCTCCCCTAGCTTGGGGATGATGTAATATTGGGGAGAATAAACTATATGAAAACTTGTGGACGTGTTGATCTGCCTTTCTGTTATCCGCATCATTTTATTAAGCCGTAAGAGATTAACTATATAGGACGTTAGGGCGGTAACCCCATTCCTCGTCCTCCTCCTCCTCCTCATCTCCGCCAAATGCTCTGTTGCACCTCCGAAACTCCCCTTTCTCTACTACTCCGGATGATCTATATATAGAACAGGGGTTTTCTCCAGAAAATTCCCCCCAAAATACCCTTACATATAGGGCAATGACATACAAAACAGGGGGTTTCCCCAGCTAAACACCCCGTACAATGTCCCGGTGTAGAGCGATGACATCATCGGGGGCAACCATGTTTTATACCCGGGTGTGAATGGATTGATACATACACCTTGTCGATGTGTTAGTATTATATAATAGCATGGTACAATCTCGCGCAAAAGATAAAACACTGGTATGCTAGGGCGTTAAGGCGTTCAGACAGGGCGTTAAGGCGTTAATGTAAAACTATCTACTAAGGTCACAGGGCAAATATACTGGGTTTCTGTTTTCTCTACTACTAAGGGGCAACTGGAATACTTCCCTTGATTTTTTACTTCCTCGAAATTGAGAGACTACACCATCTCAACAACAACAACATTCCTATTTCTATGACTCACCAGGTGTAAAGTCCGTTTATTTTCTGTGAAAACATGCGGTACCCATGACTTGATCGGCCTGGAGGAGCGCTTCGCATGGATACCCTACCCGACTCATTATGGGCCTACCTCGATCCCAAAATGACCATTCACATACCCTGTTCCCACCATTCCGTGCATGCGCATGCGCACTATTGCGCTACGTTTACTCCATGCCCTATGAGGGCTTCAAAATGATACCCCAAACGACCCATTCGGATCACTATGGGTCCACCTCGACCCCAAAACGTCCATTCCAGTGCCCTCTTCCCACAATTCCTTGCCTGCGCATGCGCAGAATTTTGAAAACGGACGACACACTAGTCCAATCGGATGGTCCTCCACGACTGCTTCACTATAACACCTCACATGGCCCAATAGTGGTCCACCCCGATCCTAATTAAAATGTCCATTCAAATAGATTTTTCTACTGCGCATGCACAGATAGACGATATTCCCACCCCGCACCCATCAAGCTGGAGGCTGCCCCACGAGTGCTTCACTATGACACCTCACACGACCCAAACGGACCACTATGGGTCCACCTAGACCCCGAAACGTCCACCTCGATTTGCCTGCCTACTACGCATGCGTACGGTAACTTTTCAGCGAAAGTCAACGCATGGCCTCGAGACCACCTCCATCGTGTTCTACATCGCGAGACAAAAACAAGGGGCCACACCCCATACCATAAATGTCCATGAGTGGGTTGCCCAAGGGGCCAGGTCATTGTCCACTGCGCAAGAATGGACCTAACATGTCAACCACAGACCTGCCAGAAATTTTTAGTGAAATTCAACCCATGGCCTCGAGGCCCCTCACATCGTGTTCTACAGTTCGAAACAGAAAAAACAAGGTGCCACACCCCATACTAAAATCCACAAGAAAAAAATGACCACCCAAATACTCCTAGTACCCCAAACATGCATTCCCCGGAGATTAACATTGGATTAACATTGGAAGTCACTGGGGTCTTATGTAGGGGTAGATAACTCTTGTTGGGCCGTCACGTGTCCGGAAATGACCTTTGCCCCGAATGTGACCTTTGACCAGGATGTGATGTCACCGGAAGTGACCTTCGACCCGGATGAGATGTCATAGTGACGTCAGCTCCATGTGACCCTCTTCACGTCATCAGCCTCAAACTTCAGCCTCAAAAATAATAATGCATTTCCGGTCTTCCTATTACTTGTGTCATCACGACACCGATCAATTATCAAAAGGTCATCCTCAACGTCTGCGCCCGACCCGTGACGTCATTCCCCATTCAATTCCACCACCTCCACTCCTCCACACCAAATGCGAGGGTTAGCGTGCATTGTATTAGCCCCAACTGGGACCTAATGATACTGTCATTAGGTCCCACGTACATCCTAGCTACCATCGTAATGTAGAAGCCCGAATCGTATAAACAATGATTTAGTTGCTCCTTACCATGCATTTTCGGATAAAACGTATCATGAACTAGTCCGAATCGTCCGAACGGCCATCATCTGTTGTCTTTTTGAGTGGGTTTCGCCGCCTTTTGTACCAGTCCCCGCTTGAATATATGATCATCTCCGCCATGTTTGTTCTCACGCTGGAGTGTCGACTGCGCAAACGGTGGCCTCAGTAAAACCCGGAAGTGCACACGCCAACACCACAAACGTGGTCGTAAGCTAGGCAGACAATTTTTACTGAAAACTTCATTCATTGAAATTCATTCATTCACTGTCGGAAGAATTAATCGGACGACCACGTTTGTGGTGTTGGTGTGTGCACTTCCAGTTTTTACTGAGGCCTCCGTTTGCGCAGTCGACACTCCAGCGTGAAAACAAACATGGCGGAGCTGAACTTATATTCAAGCGGGGACTGGTACAAAAGGCGGCGAAACCCACTCAAAAAGACAACAGATGTTGGCCGTTCGGACGATTCAGACTAGTTCATGATACGTTTTATCCGAAAATGCACGGTAAGGAGCAACTAAATCATTGTTTATACGATTCGGGCTTCTACATTACGATGGTGGCTAGGATGTACGTGGGACCTAATGACAGTATCACTAGGTCCCAGTTGGGGCTAGCATTGTATATGATGATCCATCCGGCCCCTCACACCTTCGTCCATCCCCTTCGTTACGCTTGCAACCGGTGTCGGCAAATATGGCCCGTCCCATATTTTCCTAACAACTTGATTTGGTGAGTGGTTTGGCGCCTGGACCTTCATCGTACATGGCAGAGAAAGGCCCCACCGGAGATACCTTACTAGTATTTGAGATCAGCGGATACATCGGTTTTGCAGCATCACAATGGAGAGTCACCGCGTGAGTCCCATGGAGAACATGGCGGGTAGCAGTCGCCATTATCGTTATGCCAATATCATTCCAATAGAGGGCGCTATCGAGCAATCGCGTCTGTCCTAGCGGAATAAAATGGCCAGGAGAGCAAATATCAATTACCGTAATTGGCTTTCAATCGACATCACTCTGGTGGGTTCATTGTTGATTCAGATACTGAAATGGTAAACACCAGTCATCTCCATAACAATAGAAAACCAGTTAGGAATTTCGAACTGTTTGATGAGATTAATGTGATATTTTACTGTTACACTGTCTCCATATCGGTCACCAGTGAGCGAGCAATTCAAATTTGAGAATAATGACCTATTGCTATGTATCCGATATGCATAGGAGACTCAATGACGCATGGTGATGCATCATGACTTTTCCTTAATTCTGTATCAAATATTAAAAGATTACTGTCTCCTCAGTATTTATACGCTAAATGGGGTGAATGTATCCGGTGCAGCGATCAGCCGTCATAAATAGCTGAGGCTGGCACAATTAATACTGGAGTCGATAAGTACGTACGCATTTGTCTACATATTCTGGTTTATATTTGCCATCGATTGATGCTTTGGGGTATATCTATTTCTACACTATTTCCATGATAGAGAGTCATTACTGTACAATTCTTACTGATTTATTATATGAGAGTTCATGTCAGCCTAGCTTGGGGCTTTTTAACAAAATTATTATTTGACGCCTACATGGTTATCTCCAGGAAACATCGTACATTTCCGGAGAATTGTAGCATTGGTCGCCGGCCACAGATTCGTTCCTGAGCAAGTCCAGATCTTGGACACAGAATAGGTGAAGTTGAATGTACATGTATGTAATGTTCGGTATTTCACGTCCAATAAGTTCTAAGATTTCGCCATGATTGCCTCGGAAAGCAAATTGGAACAAGGTGGTTAAGCGAAACGCTGTCTCAATGCACCTCCTGGTGCTATAGGTGTCGCTCTTCGTTACAGGATTATCTTGAATTTCCGGAATTGGTGATAATTCGCGATTGCTTAACAGATCGGGTTTTTCTATAAATTCAGGGCGCAAACTGTCGTATTTGCAACCCGACGAAGGCACGGAATTCCTCAATAAACCCTTCCAACAGTTTCTGAAAGACCACACGGATTTTTTTCTTCCACACCTACAACGAGACACAGGCTTCCGTCGTGGAAAGGTTGAATCGCACCTTTCTAGGGAGTATGTACAAATATTTCACCCCCATGAATCGATCACAGAACATCGATGTGCTCACCCGGCTACGGTTGGGGGTTACAGTTGGGCCTATCACCGCAGTATTCGAAGAGCCCCATCAAAGCACGTACGGATCACTAAACTCAAGTTCGAGAAGTGTTGCCTATAATGGTAGATACCGGGTCGGTGAGCGTTCAACGCGTTCGGGGTTTTGTCTATCACCCCTCCTCGCCGGAGTAGTACCTATACAGAATAATGGTCAGTGATTAGGATTTTATGTATAGAACATGATCATGTCATCATTGGAAACTTGTGACTGCTTCTGTCTTGCAGAAAACTATATCTTGTGTTTTTATTATTTTTATTTCATACACATTTGGAATTGGTGTTAACTGTCATACGAAATAGGTCTTTCGACTATTGACGCGGAAATTCTTTTATGGACGACGGTTGAATACTGAATGTGGGATCTGACGCTTGCTACCTCACCAACTGGAGCGATGAAAACATGGTGATCAAATACCGTGGACCCAATCATCCACGGGTGTATGAATTGAAAGACATTCAGCCACTGGAAGTTCAGCCCCTGGTCCACAGAGGATAGGATTTTTCGGTAAGGGCTACCACATCGGATCCTGAAAAACCAAAGACACCGAGGCAAGACGGTGCACCTCATGAAGTGCCAATTACAAGCATCTGGTCCGTCATTCATAATTCAGCCGTCGTCCATTGAAGAATATCCGCGTCCATAATCCAAAGACCTATTTCATATTCCATATAACTGCATTAGCACCAAATTCAAAAAGACAATCATAGTATACATAAAAATAGGCTAGTTTTCTGCAAGAGAGAAGCGATCAACAGTTTTTAATGATGCCGGCAAGACATTATGATGTTCCAAAAATATCGCTGATCAGTATCAGCGATATTTTTGAAGCCAAGGCTAGTAGTAGGGAGGGAGCACGAAGGGGCCCCTTTTCCAGGGAGGTAACTCTTGGTGCCCTTTTTTCCAGGTTAAAGGTATAGGGCACGCCCCATCGCCTTTCACCTCTGGGGCGCCTGGGGCACCAGGGGGCGCCACCACCTCAAGGTCACGTGGAGGTCAAAAGTAGTTCCGGCAACCTGTAACCTTTGTATTCCTCCGCGGACAGAAAGTAGTCTCAGTGGGTCTTTCCCACAATGTCGTGGGTGATCAAATTCTCCGGCAATCTCCGGCAATCTTCAGGGGCGAGAGGGGTCCCTAGTGTACCGATTGGGTTGTATGAGGTATCAATGTGAAGCATTGAAATATCGTCATTCTGCGCATGCGCAATAGAGAAAGGGTATGAAAATAGACGTTTTGGGATCGAGTGGGGGCCCTAATGGACCGATGGAGTCGAGTGAGGTAACAATGTGAAGCCTATGTGAGGGGGCATCCCACTGGGTGGATGTGGGGTCGGAATATCGTCATTCTGCGCATGCGGAATAGAGAAAGGGTATGAAAATAGACGTTTTTGGGATGTAGGTGAGCCCCTAATAGGCCGATGGAGTTTAGTGAGGTATCAATGTGAAGCCTAGGTGAGGGGGCATCCGATTGGACTAGGGTCTCGGCCGTTATCAACAGTCTGCGTATGCGCAGACAGGGAATTCTCGGAAAAGGGTGTGGACATAGACGTTTTAGGGTTTAGGTGAGCCCCTCATGATCCTATGGTGTCGTATGAGGTCTTATTTTGAAGCTGTCGTGAGGGAGCATCCGCCTGGGCTAGTGTGTCGTTCGTTGTCAATAGTCTGCGCATGCGCAGTCTGGCCGTAGTATAGAAATAGACGTGTTGGGGTTTAGGTGGGCCCCTAATGGTCTGATGAGATCGAGTGAGGTATCCATGTGAAGCAGTCGTGAGGGAGTATCCGACGGGCTGGGTGTGACGTGGAACTGACGTCATTCTGCGCATGCGCAGTAGAGAACGTGTATGGAAATAGACATTTTGGCGCCGACAGGGGTCACTATGGGTCCGATGGAGTCGTATGAGGTCTTATGTTGAAGCTCTTGTGAAGCAGCATCCGACTGGACTCAGGGTGCGCAGTCTGGTCGTAGTATAGAAAGCAGGCATGTTGGGGGATGCGTGGGTGTGTGTGTGTGACCCACCACTAGGGGTCCCTGGTTGGGGTTGGGTGGTGGTGGTGTGGGTTCTGCGCACAGACGTCACTTCCGGGTTTCACTAAAACTACCTTCGAACACAGAAGAATTTCAATGTTCCCCTTAGACGTAGGGTCCGGATGTTCAACATCCGGGTTTTCCCCGGCCCGCCCCGCCCCGCCCCGGCCGCAGCGCGCGCGCGCGGATTATCCGGCCGCAGCGCGCGCGGCATCACCGGCAGTGCGCGGATGAATGTCGGGTCAAAAAGTCAAAGGTCACATCCAGGTCAAAAGGTCCAAGGTCTCCCTTTCGGCAAGGTTCGGCAACAATGTTGCGGCATCGATAAAATTAATGAATGCAGCAATGCCCTAAATATTCCCACTTTTATACACCTACATAGAAGTAGGTGTACATGTAGGCGCGAACGTAGGCGAAAGCATTCTAGTACCCGGATGTAGGCGCAGCCGTGAGCGAAATTCTAGTACCCGTCCACTGTTTTTTTTTATCGATCGCTCATTGGCTCGTTTTTTCGACCGCTGATTGATCCAAATGGAACTGCCCATCCTTCCCAGGTTAATTTACAATCCCCTTTTGGGGGTTCAAGCTCTGTATATCGATGCCGCAACATTGTTGCCGAACTGACGTCATCGGTGACGTCATCAGTAGGAGTAGTAGCGAAAGTGGGCATTTTGGGGCAGTGAAGGAAGGTATTTGGTGTAGAGATGGACCATCCATATCTGTCACACATTATACCACATCTTTGTTGTGTTATACCACATCTGTCCTGCATTATACCATATATGTCCTGTATTATACCATACCTGTCCTATGTTATACAATATCTGTCCTGTATTATACCAAATCTGTCCTGTATTGTACCATATTTGTTCTCTATTATACCATATATGTCCTGTATTATACCAAATCTGCCCTGTATTATACAGTATCTGTCCTGTATTATACCAAATCTGTGCTGTATTATACCAAATCTGTGCTGTATTATACAATATCTGTCCTGTGTTATACCATATCTGTGCTGTATTATACAAAATCTGTCCTGTATTATACAATATCTGTCCAGTATTCTGCAATATATGTTCTGTATTATACCAAATCTGTCTGTATTATACAGTATCTGTCCTGTATTGTACCATATATGTCCTGTATTATACCATATCTGCTCTGTATTATACAATATTCTCTATTATACCATATCTGTGCTGCATTATACCATATCTGTCCTGTATTGTACCATATATGTCCTGTATTATACCAAATATGTGCTGTATTATACAATATTTGCCCTCTATTATACCATATCTGTGCTGTATTATACCATATCTGTCCTGAATTATACCATATCTGTGCTGTATTATGCAATATCTGTCCTGTGTTATGCAATATCTGTCCTGTATTATACCAAATCTGTCCTGTTTTGTACCATATTTGTCCTGTATTATACAATATATGTTCTGTATTATACCAAATCTGTGCTGTATTATACAGTATTTGTCCTGAATTATACCAAATCTGTGCTGTATTATACAATATATGTTCTGTATTATACCAAATCTGTCCTGTATTATACGGTATATGTACTGTATTATACCAAATCTGTGCTGTATTATACCATATCTGTCCTGTATTGTACCATATATGTCCTGTATTATACAATATATGTTCTGTATTGTACAATCGGATAGCCGTTGTCGTGAATAACAACAAGTTCAGCAATGTTCATACAGTTTATTATCCCCAATGTTACATCATACCCAGGCTGGGGGAGCCGCCCTGGGCATGTTTGGTATGTTCACAGCAAAACAAATTGAAATATCAAACACCATGTTTTATTATTTAACGCACCGTCACATTAGGTACAAGTGTTTACTGAGCTCAAGTCAACGATCAGCATGTAGACATATAGAGTATGTACGGCATGTTATGGTATTCATCAGTGCATGGGTGAAGCATTCAGCCGATGGGGTGGTCGGTCAGCTTGGTAACGAAAAACGTAACATTGGTCACCTTCTCCACTGTCCACTTGGTGTTGGGCCCATTCCAAGGGATCCACGGTGTCCAGTTTCTCCAGCATCGTCTCTAGCGACACTCGGTTAATGATGGTAAACGGTTGGTCAAATACCTGGATGTTACTGCTCGGGTAAAAGTATCGGACTTGGACTGTCTCCTTATGCTGCAGCACATAACCAAACGCCAGATTCAATCTGAAGGCCGTAGTTTGGTCGTTGAAGATGGCTTCCACGTAGCTACGTAGACGGGCGAGGTCGGTCAGTCGGAAATTGTAGATATCTTGAATAGGGCGATGACGGTGGAAACAGTGCCGTATCATGGACCAATGGCGCCGATAGATGTCACTCACTGGATGGGCGCCCTGTAAGAGATCGCTAGGAACATTTATGGGCTCGTCCAGAAAATGTTCGATGTTGTCAGGCGTATGACTCGAAACCGTAACGGTGGGGTCTGGCTGGATATCCAGGCTCTTTTGAGCCCCAAGTCGAGGGCCGAGCCGTGACATCTTCGGTAACCTCCGTGTCTCTTCGGGCACCTCCGTGACATCTTCGGTCACCTCCGTGTCTCTTCGGTCACCTCCGTAACTACCCGGCTGTTCCCGTGTAAACCCGGATGGATCTCCGTGTCTCTTCGGTGACCCCCGTGACATCTTCGGTCACCTCCGTGTCTCTTCGGTCACCTCCGTACCGTCAACGATCAGCATGTAGACATATAGAGTATGTACGGCATGTTATGGTATTCATCAGTGCATGAGTGACGCATTCAGCCGATGGGGGTGGTCGGTCAGCTTGGTAACGAAAAACGTGGCATTGGTCACCCTCTCTACGACCCATTGTGTGTTGGGGTGTTGTTGTTGGGCCCATTCCAAGGGATCCACGGTGTCCAGTTTCTCCAGCATCGCCTCTAGCGACGCCCGGTTAATGATGGTAAACGGTTGGTCAAATACCCGGATGTTACTGCTCGGGTAAAAATATCGGGCTTGGTCTGTGTCCTTATGCTGCAGCACATAACCAAACGCCAGATTCAACTTGAAGGCCGTAGTTTGATCATTGAAGATGGCTTCCACGTAGCTGCGTAGACGGGCGAGATCGGTCAGTCGGAAATTGTAGACATCTTGAATAGGGCGATGACGGTAGAAACAGTGCCGGATCATGGGCCAATGGCGCCGATAGATGTCACTCACTGGATGATCTTCGTGTAACAGATCGCTAGGAACATTTATGGGTTCGTCCACGAAGTGTACTTTGCCCTCCATGTCGTACAAAATCTGGCCCATGGTCTTGTCGTCGGAATTTGATTGTTGAATTAGGGTGACATCATCATCGGCCCTCGTGCGATGGGTGGGAGTTCGATATTGATGCCTACATAAAGACAGCATAAAGACACAGACCAAGACCGATATTTTTACCCGAGCAGTAACATCCGGGTATTTGACCAACCGTTTACCATCATTAACCGGGCGTCGCTAGAGGCGATGCTGGAGAAACTGGACACCGTGGATCCCTTGGAATGGGCCCAACAACAACACCCCAACACACAATGGGTCGTAGAGAGGGTGACCAATGCCACGTTTTTCGTTACCAAGCTGACCGACCACCCCCATCGGCTAAATGCGTCACTCATGCACTGATGAATACCATAACATGCCGTACATACTCTATATGTCTACATGCTGATCGTTGACGGTACGGAGGTGACCGAAGAGACACGGAGGTGACCGAAGATGTCACGGAGGTCACCGAAGAGACACGGAGATCCATCCGGGTTTACACGGGAACAGCCGGGTAGTTACGGAGGTGACCGAAGAGACACGGAGGTGACCGAAGATGTCACGGAGGTGCCCGAAGAGACACGGAGGTTACCGAAGATGTCACGGCTCGGTCCTCGACTTGGGGATAGTTGAACTGAGTGTGCTAAAAATAGATCACCAGCTAGCGTACTATAAAAGGGAAGCGGCCTGGCCGTTTCATCAGACACTCTGTCAACCACCAAGATGTTCACTTGCACAACTTGGCAGAAGCAGTTTACTCGTCTGCACGACTTGCACCGCCACAAGGCCTCTACCCACAACGATGCACGGTATACTTGTATAACATGCGCACGGGCATTTAATCGGAAGGATCATTTACTGCACCACGAACGCTCATTCCACGAGGGCGCGACGGAACACTGTAAGGATTGTGGTCAACTCTTCAAACGACGCAGTCAGTTAAGAAGCCATCAGCGTTTGATTCATGCCCCGTCTCTACGGTTTGGGCGACAACTTTCCACTGAAGAGGAGCCGTGGAAGGTCAGACCCAGTGAAGATGAGCTCGGGGAGACGAACGCCACTGGTGATGCGATGACGGAGAGCCCGCCTATACCCACAGTTCAAAAGAGCCTGGATATCCAGCCGGACCCCACCGTTACGGTTTCCAGTCATACGCCTGACAACATCGAACATTTTCTGGACGAGCCCATAAATGTTCCTAGCGATCTGTTACAGGACGCCCATCCAGTGAGTGACATCTATCGGCGCCATTGGTCCATGATACGGCAATGTTTCAACCGTCATCGCCCTATTCAAGATATCTACAATTTCCGACTGACGACCTCGCCCGTCTACGTAGCTACGTGGAAGCCATCTTCAACGACCAAACTACGGCCTTCAGATTGAATCTGGCGTTTGGTTATGTGCTGCAGCATAAGGAGACAGTCCAAGTCCGATACTTTTACCCGAGCAGGAACATCCAGGTATTTGACCAACCGTTTACCATCATTAACCGAGTGTCGCTAGAGACGATGCTGGAGAAACTGGACACCATGGATCCCTTGGAATGGGCCCAACACCAACGCCCCAACACCAAGTGGACAGTGGAGAAGGTGACCAATGTTACGTTTTTCGTTACCAAGCTGACCGACCACCCCATCGGCTGAATGCTTCACCCATGCACTGATGAATACCATAACATGCCGTACATACTCTATATGTCTACATGCTGATCGTTGACTTGAGCTCAGTAAACACTTGTACCTAATGTGACGGTGCGTTAAATAATAAAATATGGTGTTTGATATTTCAATTTGTTTTGCTGTGAACATACCAAACATGCCCAGGGCGGCTCCCCCAGCCTGGGTATGATGTAACATTGGGGATAATAAACTGTATGAACATTGCTGAACTTGTTGTTATTCACGACAACGGCTATCCGATTGTACAATACAGAACATATATTGTATAATACAGGACATATATGGTACAATACAGGGCAGATATGGTATAATACAGCACAGATTTGGTATAATACAGGACATATACCGTATAATACAGCACAGATTGGTATAATACAGAACATATATTGTATAATACAGCACAGATTTGGTATAATACAGGACAGATACTGTATAATACAGCACAGATTTGGTATAATACAGAACATATATTGTATAATACAGGACAAATATGGTACAAAACAGGACAGATTTGGTATAATACAGGACAGATATTGTATAACACAGGACAGATATTGCATAATACAGCACAGATATGGTATAATTCAGGACAGATATGGTATAATACAGCACAGATATGGTATATAATAGAGGGCAAATATTGTATAATACAGCACAGATTTGGTATAATACAGGACATATATGGTACAATACAGGCCAGATATGGTATAATGCAGCACAGATATGGTATAATAGAGAAATATTGTATAATACAGAGCAGATATGGTATAATACAGGACATATATGGTACAATACAGGACAGATACTGTATAATACAGGACAGATTTGGTATAATACAGAACACATATTGCAGAATACTGGACAGATATTGTATAATACAGGACAGATATTGTATAATACAGCACAGATATGGTATAACACAGGACAGATATTGCATAATACAGCACAGATTTGGTATAAGACAGCACAGATTTGGTATAATACAGGACAGATACTGTATAATACAGGGCAGATTTGGTATAATACAGGACATATATGGTATAATAGAGAACAAATATGGTACAATACAGGACAGATATTGTATAACATAGGACAGGTATGGTATAATACAGGACATATATGGTATAATGCAGGACAGATGTGGTATAACACAACAAAGATGTGGTATAATGTGTGACAGATATGGATGGTCCATCTCTACACCAAATACCTTCCTTCACTGCCCCAAAATGCCCACTTTCGCTACTACTCCTACTGATGACGTCACCGATGACGTCAGTTCGGCAACAATGTTGCGGCATCAATATACAGAGCTTGAACCCAAAAAGGGGATTGTAAATTAACCTGGGAAGGATGGGCAGTTCCATTTGGACCAATCAGCGGTCGAGAAAAAGAGCCAATGAGCGATCGATAAAAAACCCAATGGACGGGGACTAGAATTTCGCTCACGGCTGCGCCTACATCCGGGTACTAGAATGCTTTCGCCTACGTCCTCGCCTACATCCGGGTACTTCTATGTAGGTGTATAAAAGTGGGAATATTTAGGGCATTGCTGCATTCATTGATTTTATCGATGCCGCAACATTATTGCCGAACCTTGCCGAAAGGGAGACCTTGGACCTTTTGACCTGGATGTGACCTTTGACCTTTTGATCCGACCTTCATCCGCGCACTGCCAGTGATGCCGCGCACTTCCGGAGAACCCGCGCGCGCTGCGGCCGGATAATCCGCGCGCGCGCGCTGCGGCCGGGGCGGGGCGGGGCGGGCCGGGGAAAACCCGGATGTTGAACATCCGTACCCTACGTCTAAGGGGAACATTGGAACTCTTCTGTGTTCGAAGGTAGTTTTAGTGAAACCCGGAAGTGACGTCTGTGCGCGGAACCCACACCACCACCACCCAACCCCAACCAGGGACCCCTAGTGGTGGGTCACACACACACCCCCACGCATCTCCCAACATGCCTGCTTTCTATACTACGACCAGACTGCGCATGCGCATGCGCGGACGAACCCTCAGTCCAGTCGGATGCTGCTTTACAAGAGCTTCAACATAAGACCTCATACGACTCCATCGGACCCATAGTGACCCCTGTCGGCGCCAAAATGTCTATTTCTATACACGTTCTCTACTGCGCATGCGCAGAATGACGTCAGTTTCACGTCACACCCAGCCCGTCGGATACTCCCTCACGACTGCTTCACATGGATACCTCACTCGATCCCATCAGACCATTAGGGGCCCACCTAAACCCCAACACGTCTATTTCTATACTACGGCCAGACTGCGCATGCGCAGACTATTGACAACGAACGACACACTAGCCCAGACGGATGCTCCCTCACGACAGCTTCAAAATAAGACCTCATACGACACCATAGGATCATGAGGGGCTCACCTAAACCCTAAAACGTCTATGTCCACACCCTTTTCCCAGACCCTAGTCCAATCGGATGCCCCCTCACCTAGGCTTCACATTGATACCTCACTCAACTCCATCGGCTTATTAGGGGCTCACCTACATCCCAAAACGTCTATTTTCATACCCTTTCTCTATTGCGCATGCGCAGAATGACGATATTCCGACCCCACATCCGCCCAGTGGGATGCCCCCTCACATAGGCTTCACATTGTTACCTCACTCGACTCCATCGGTCCATTAGGGCCCCCACTCGATCCCAAAACGTCTATTTTCATACCCTTTCTCTATTGCGCATGCGCAGAATGACGATATTTCAATGCTTCACATTGATACCTCATACAACCCAATCGATACACTAGGGACCCCTCTCGCCCCTGAAGATTGCCGGAGATTGCCGGAGAATTTGATCACCCACGACATTGTGGGAAAAACCCACTGAGACTACTTTCTGTCCGCGGAGGAATACAAAGGTTACAGGTTGCCGGAACTACTTTTGACCTCCACGTGACCTTGAGCTGGTGGCGCCCCCTGGCGCCCCAGAGGTGAAAGGCGATGGGGCGTGCCCTATACCTTTAACCTGGAAAAAAGGGCACCAAGAGTTACCTCCCTGGAAAAGGGGCCCCTTCGTGCTCCCTCCCTACTACTAAGGCGGGCCGAGTTCGTGTCATTTGTGGGTCTAGGACCAGATGGAGGGGACATAAAGCACATATCCAGCCGAATGGAGTTTAGTCCACCCTCGGGCATATACAAAGGTTGATTAACACTGAAACTCCAAACCTGAAAAGAACAAGTGGGTGCAGTGGTCACTATCTTGGCCTGTTGTATGTGGTGTGTTTTACGACGTGATCAGCCTTATCTTTCTGCTCAAACCAGCCAAGGTTTCCTGTGACAGCAGGCCTGGCGACATCGCAGAACGGTTTGACACCGAACATCACACCGACGCTCACCGACTCGGTTCGGATCCTATCGACCGCCAGCACTACACCGATCGTCAGCACCCATCAGGTATAGACGCTCTCAACCTCTCAAGCTCTGTCACAGCAGGTCACGACCCAGCCTATCACGGTACGACCGTCCCCCACACCCCGATTACTGTGGCGCACCCCTCCTCGCCGTGGTAGAAGCTATCCATCACCAGCGGATCTCCCTACGCGTCTCGTGGGCTTTTACCAGATTTACGAGATTGAGTTACCACGCCAAAGGATACATATCCACCTATGGACCCCCAGAGGCAACATCCCTTCGCCTGCCTCTTTGTGGGTCCGACGGGGTAAGACAACGTGCATTTCGTTCAGAAGATCAACACGCCGACAACATGATTGCCCTACCCATCGCTCGGGTCGTGTGGTGTTACGGAGAATGGCAGGCGGCGGCCGCTATCGTTTTGAGTATAAACATACTGAAACGGTTCCCCTAGCTTGGGTATGATGTAATAGATGAGATAATAAAATGATTGTCACGCAATCCTTCTTGATTGTTTTCTCTCTCACGCTCTCTCTGTACAGAAGAAAGGGTGCCATATGCTCCCATTCCAGCCCCATAGCACGGATATAGCACTCATGCAAGCTAACTCGACCTTCATGCAGACCTCGATCTTCTCCAGGGTGCAGAAATGATAAAACGTGAGGTGTCGCAGAATCCAGCGTTAATTGTGTATGATGTCGGCTCGAGTGCGGATGGTACGCAGCTGCGCCCATCCCGAGTTGGTCTGGATTATTGTGCGCGGAGCCACCATCACCCCCACCGCTGCCAATGGTTTACATACGACGTTATATGACTCCTCCTCCTTCTAGTTCTCCTCCGCATACAGGCACACAGGGTACATGTAGCTCTACCAGGTAGCCAGACTGAACATGGCTCCTTTCTCTACTATTCGCCGCGTGCACCATGTGCACATCGGAAACTACCCTTTCTCTACTACTCCACGAGTGCGTATGCGCGTATCACTTTCAGTGTGACTCTATCTCATAAGAGCTTCAATGGGACACCCCCACGCCTCATTTGGACCACGGATGATCCACAACTCGCTGAAAACTCCCACATCAAGTTCCCTTTCCTTAATACTCCACGGCTGCGCATGCACACCGTGACGTCTACACCAATCTGTTTTTACATCACGAGCGCTTCAATACGATACCTTGCACGGCCCATTTGGACCAAGAATGAGTCATCTATTCCCCAAAACCTTCATCCCAGGCCTTCCTGTCGAGCGCGCATAGAGCACGATGACTTTACCGGCGAAATTCAACCAACGGCCCCGAGACCCATTCCATTGTACTCTACAGCATCAGCCAAATCGATAAAATACCCACACCCTATACTTTGCTCCGCAAGAAGAAAACCCATGGGATCATGAACATTCCGTCTCTCCATATGTAAAGATATGCATTTGTCAAATAACATTGAAGTGTGGCTGGAGAGTTCCGGTAGTGAACATGGTAAAGGTAGGATTGACCTCAAGCAAAAGTCAACCGACAGTAACGTCACCACCGGAAGTGACGACATCATTGCGGAGGAATACAGATGGGTCAAAGATCACTTCAGTATTACCTTACTGTGGGCGGTCTTACACCCAAGCCTTGCCGAACTCTCGTTGACCAAATGGGATACTGATTCCTGTATGACCTCTTCAAAAGTAAAATTTGCGTCGCTATTCGAGTGAATCTGTCCTATTTAAAAACGCAATACAACACCGTTGCCATATTTGTGTTTCGAAGAAAAGCCTCACTGCAAGATATCACTCAGCTTCTATATC
Source organism: Hanleya hanleyi (assembly GCA_036873755.1). Taxonomy (NCBI): domain Eukaryota; kingdom Metazoa; phylum Mollusca; class Polyplacophora; order Lepidopleurida; family Hanleyidae; genus Hanleya; species Hanleya hanleyi. The sequence continues at coordinate 90,016 of JAVTVY010045343.1, forward strand.
TTGATTGGCTCCCTATGAAATAATGGGAAATGACAGAACGTTAGTGTAGTATTTATATGGTCATTTTATTTATCCTTTTCCTGGCCTGTTCTAGTATTTATTTTCTGAAAGTCTTTCATTGTCATTTCATCACATTTTTGCTTCACAAAGGTATTAAAATTGTCTTTTTTTCACATTTAGATACATTTTTTGTTATAAATGTCTCGGTGTAAACTTGTCATAAATTTGCGTTCATGATGTTAGGGGCATTTTTGGAAATTTCTACATGCCAGAAAATATCCCAAGGGTCCTGTCTATCCTTAACTTTGAAACTGAATCCATCATGTGATTGAAAGGCAGATACCACGTCATCATGTTCTCTTTAATTTGGTCGTATCTGGGCAATAGTTATGGTGTAGCTGGACAATAGCTTGGTGCAAGGCTTTGTGTACCAGGCCTACGCGTCGCCAGAGAAATATTTTATGGAAAAAACCCCAGCACAACTCAGTCTAACTTACCTCAATCATGTATGACTCAGGGGTGAATTACGCAATCTGGAACAGCGTCTTGGCAAATACAGGAAAACAACAGTAATTCCAGGTGTTTTCTGTTAAGTGTATTTTTGTCTGCTGTATGCGGTTTTCCTCTATCAGATAACCCGTGTTTATAACTTAGCAAGGTGTATAACTCGGTGAAACAGTTTTATCGGAGCAGATGTCCAGAGTTCTCTCCCTTTTTCTTGGCATAAAAGCTGGTGGAAAATACATATTTTGTTCATCTCGTGTGGCGCTTCAAACCTGCCTCAATGGGAAATCGGACACCCGCATTTTCGATAACTGTCCACTGCTATCAAAATTGCCATTAGCAGTGCATGAACTATGCATATTTTTGCCTCGATATTCCTTCCTCTTTTCGCAATATGAAAAGATTAATCTAGTATTTCTAATATTGTTGATATAGGAATTTATAACTTTTACAGTGGGTGTTTAATGGAAAACATTTACAATGGTCCACAGTAAATGAACAAGTGGTTATCCATACAATTGCCTAGTGTTACACGTTTAATGTTCTCAGGCTATACGAGTTATCAGCTGATTAATTGTACGGGTTTTTTTTCTGGAAAAACTTATGTTCTTTAAAGTTCCAAGATCCCTATATAGCGGTGGAATTCTGTATACTGTTCCTCCTCAATCTAATTCTTCTGATAGCTATTCGTGAAGGAGATTAATTTTGTGATAATTTTGCTTTTCTCCTTACTCTTTGATAGATATTAAGGGATTAGAGGACGTTCATTCTCCTGCTCTTATGGGGCTACAACATGATGATTTGTCGAATTTTTCAAAACAAATTATAGCTGAATTTCCTAACAAAAGTACACAGACATCTCAAAATGGGATACATATCAACAAAAGACACAACTGAACCATTTATGCGTTTTAATGGTGGTTCCATCGTGTGATAGAACTGACCAACGAGAGATCCTGAAGGATTTTGGCGCCCACCATTGTCCGATAATTTTAAGCTAATGACAAGAGGATTTTTTCCCCATTGTTACTAAGAACAAACGATTGATTTGTAATTTTGTTTGCAGAATTTCGAATTTGAGCGAAAAAGATCGAAAAAGGGACACTGGAAAACACCAAGATATTATCTTTATAAGTTTCAGCAGTTTCAAGATTTCTAGAAACTGTACTTGATGTCGGTTGTTATAGTACAAGTGAAATAAGCTCAGTTAGTCTGAAACTGAATGTCCGGAGGATCCTTAACTTCGTCTTCGTTTTGTATTATTATTTTTTTTTGCGCGTGTCATCATTCGGTACTGGAAGCGAAGACAAATCTCTTTGACACTTTGGCATGAGCTATGAAACATACCTAAGATTTTATAATTAGGAACAAATGCTAATTCTGTTCTGTTTACTGGGCTAGTTTGAGATATCTCTTTCAAGATACCATGCTCTAAAATAGTAAGATGGTACACAACTTAATACTGAAGGGTTCCGGTCCGTGCAGTAATGTTGAAATTTTGAAAGTGTCTGAATCCTGATTATCTCCCTTGGATCGAAACACGCAGCAGTCTATAGTTGTCGAGTTGTGACGTTGCGTCACAAGAGTGACGTCCATTTTGTGTAGCTGACCCGTCGGCAGACGAAACGGTGGGGCAGTTAACTTGCAACGGCATGGACTTAAGTAAACTTTATTGGATTTTCGAATCTGACCGAAAAGGGTATATTGCACAAAAAGACCCCCAAGGGGAACCTGTGTACCAAATTTGAGAAAGATCCATGCAGTACTTTCTGACAAATCACGATAACAAAGCTTCATGAGGAAATCAAAGAAGGCCGCCTGGTGGCCATATTGGATTTTCGAATCGGACCAGAAAAGGTATCTTGCACAACTAGACCCCAAGGGGAACTTGTGTACAACATTTGAGAAAGATACATGCACTAGTTCCTGAGAAATCGCGATAACAAAGTTTCATGGGGAAATCCAACATGGCCGCGTGGTGGCTATATTGGATTTCGATTCGGATCAGAAAAGGTATCTTGCACAACTAGACCCCAAGGGGAACCAGTGTACCAAATTTGGGAAAGATCCATGCAGTAGTTCCTGAGAAATCGCGACAACAAAGTTTCATGGGTAAATCCAAAATGGCCGCCTGGTGACCATATTGGATTTTCGAATCGGACCAAAAAAGGTATCTTGCACAACTGGACCACAAGCTGAAACTGTGTACCAAATTTGAGAAAGATCCATGCAGTAATTGCCTGAGATTTCACGATAACAAAGTTTCATGAGTAAATTCAAGATGCGGCCATATTGGATTTTCGAAACGGACCAAAACAGGTATGTTGTACAACTGGACCCCAAGGGGAACCTGTGTACCAAATTTGAGAAAGATCCATGCAGTAATTCCCCGAGAATTCATGATAACAAAAATTCATGGGAAAATTCAAGATGGCCGCCTGCCGGCCATATTGGATTTTCGAATTGGACCGAAAATGGTATATATTGCACAACTAGACCCCAAGGGGAACCTGTGTACCAAATTTAAAGGGATTCCCTAGAGATCACATGGCAACAAATTTTAAGAAATAAGAAAAAAAATCTGTGAACTTTGGTACTAGTTTCATCAAAATATTCCACTCGGTTGTCGAATTATGGCTGTTTGAAAACCGGCAAATTCAGCAGTGACGTCACGGCAGGAACAAGTCGAGCGGGAATCCATGCATGGACAATAGGAATGGATAGTCGATCACTGGACACTTGCTTTTACTCCGCGAGTCCACACCGATATTATCTGTGTACTATTTCGGCTGGAAGCAATGATCTTTCAAATATAAGCAGTAACTCTAAGAGTTTGTTGGCTTGTGAATTTTATTATATTGTGAGAGTTTATTAGAAATGACAAGACTGCATGGCCAGAGGGAAATTTTCCCATTGCGCGGAAAGCAAATTCTAAATTAACCCGAGGTGGGAATTTATATCCACTATCCATATGTGGGCCTGACGATGTGAACATTATAAGGAAGTGAATAGAGAGAAATGTATATGTTTCTGTAACGCTAGAGGGGTGATGAAATTTAAAAAAAACATAAATAAACGTGTTTGTGGGCAAATTACAAGGACTCAAATCTACAAGCTAACAAGATGTCCACAGATTTGCAATTTACGGTGGAACCCTTGGAATTTCCATGAAATAATACCGTGTACGACCCGTTATAAAAGAAAATATGAGTCATCAATCATAGCTTTTATGTTTTTCATATGTTTATTTATTAAGACGCTCTGAATTTCAGGAACAAAGATCGATCTCGAACTGTGGTAGAGCGGCCCCGTATGGCAAGGCCATGGTTCGCCTCAAGACCGCCTGGTTTCGGAGAAAACAAAGACCGTCCCCAGTGGCGAGCTCGCCATACGGCACCTCGCCACTCAGGACGGAGTAAGATTTTGAACCCTGTTGGATTCATGAGCGAGTTCGACGAGGAGGATATTAATATACCAGACTTCAGCTTCACGAGATTGGCTACATCTACGCCAAAAAAAGAAAGATCTGCAGTTACAAAGCGGAATAGATCTTGGGTGAATATTATTTTGAATTTTAAATCATATACCGTAATATTTGCCTCAAATTATTGAAAAATTTATAGCTGGTGGTGTCCGACGTCGACTCGTCAACAGGCTCGAATTGAGAAGGTACAATTCCTGTTCCTGTATTGTTTTCGACATAGTTGCTTGCTTCCACATCTGATCCTTCTTCTGTGTCAAAACTATTTCCATCGAAGTAGCTATCGAAGCTATAATCGCCGTCTGAATCTGAGCTCGAGTTGCTTTCGTTTTGCCTGTGATCCGTCATTTTGACTTCAAACATGTCAAACCGGTTCCTGCCGTGACGTCATCAGCCAGAATGCGGATTATGAGAATGGCCAACTTTGATCCCATATTACGCATGTTAATGGTCAGAAAAAAATCAGCAAATTATTTTTTCCATTACTTTGAAGTATTAACTGTGACTTTCAAACATTTTTAGGCCAAAATAAAACCCGCTGGGGATTTCCTTTAAGAAAGATCCATGCAGTACTTCCTGAGAAATCACGATAACAAAGTTCCATGGGGAAATCCAAGATGGCCGCCTGGTGGCCATATTGGATTTTCGAATCGGACCAGAAAATGTATCTTGCACAACTAGACCCCATGGGGAACCTGTGTACCAAATTTGAGAAAGATCCATGCAGTAGTTCCTGAGAATTCGCGATAACAAATTTTCATGGGAAATCCAAGATAGCCGCCTCCTGGCCGTATTGGATTTTCGAATCGGACCAGAGAAGGTATCTTGCACAACTAGACCCCAAGGGGAACCTGTGTACCAAATTTGAGAAAGATCCATGAAGTAGTTCCTGAGAAATCGCGATAACAAGAATTGTTTACGGACGGACCACTGACGGATAACGGACGACGGACCACGGACGAAAAGCGATTTGAACAAAACAAAAGTTGGCATTTTAGATTCAACGGTTGGGAGGTGCAAAGTGCTCCCGAGGTTGAAAACTATGCCGCTGGCAGTCAATGTCAACAAAAAGGAAACTTGTAAATGGGTAATAAATGAATCTCCGATAATATTCCCTACCCCCACTCCGATTCCCCGCCCCCACCCCCTCCTGGAAATAGGACTGGAAAGGCTCAATTTATCTGTTATACTGTTATTATTCACATTCAGCAGTGATTAATAGAACAGACATATGGGGAGATTAATCCTGTTTGGAGTTCGTTTACTCACAGCCCTCGTTCCGTACTGTCCGCAAGTCATTATGATGGATATCGCTCAGCTATGTTAGCAATTTGCTCCTGCACTCTACGTGGGACAACGGAAACTTAAGGCAAGATGTAATAGCAAGAATAACTAAATTCGACAGAAAATATCACTACAGAACACAACCGAATTATTTATTATATTGTGTATATACCGAAAAATATGGACTTGTTACGGGGGGGCATTCACTCTTAGAATAAGGTCCTTCTTTAGAACAGCTGTCAACCTCTCCCTAACGTTATACTATCATGCCATTATGGCAAGACGTTTCAGTATTTAAACGGTTATAACTTGTAAAAGAATTGTACATATGTATAAAAATGCGCATTTATTCCACATATGTTGAAAGTTTTAGACATGTAGAAAAGTTTTATACATATGTAAAATTCTTTTATACAACAGTGAAATAGTTAATTTATTTAACGTAAGTGCAAAACTTTACTACATATGTCCAAAACTTTTCCACATATGTGTACAACATTTCGACATATGTTGAATGAACGTTTTTTCAACATATGTATAAAACATTTCCACATATAGAACTTTTCAACATATGTGAAAAAGTTAATTTATTTTACATATGTGCAAAACATTTCTACATATGTCAAATATTTGTCACTTCTGCACAAGGCATTGACTGCTCTCCGATATCGTTTTTGCGCCTTTTCACCCGCAAACAAAGGAACGAACTGCCCACATTGATAACACGGTATTCAGTAAAGCTGAGTTTGAAATGGCTAAGAGAACGAGCACGTGTGTTTTATTATCTGCGACCTGATTATTCAGACCGTATTTCGATCATGTATGTGAGATCATTGCTTTGTTAATTCAGGCTTTTCAACACCGCCCACCCCACGTTTGCTCACCCCACGTTTGCTCACCCCGTTTTATGTCATGTATGTAAGCACCCATCTATCGGTGGGGCCTTCTTCGCTCTTCTTCCTTACTACGTGAGAACAAGGCCCAGGAGCCAAACAACTTTCCGGATGTAGTTGTTGGGAAAGTGCCGGACGGGCAATAAACCAATAAAATAATTCGATTCTATGCCCACTTGCCTTTCATCTTGTTTATGAGTAACTGTCCATTTTCAGCTTTGCAAAACATCTAAACTCTGACAGGGGGGAAGGAGGGGGGGGGGGTAAAATTGTCCACATCGCCGCTGTGCATGTAGCGTTTGTCGCGCGGTGTTGTGGCGCGTAATCGACGTTCTGATCGATGCAAGTTTTACCCCCTAGTCCGAGTTTAGAGCCAAGACAAAAATAAACAGCCACTAATAAACAAGGTGTCTTATGAAAGGTAAGTAGACATAGAATCGAATTATTTTATTGGTTATGGTCAACGGGTTCGGCAAATATTGCCCGTCCGGTACCTTCCCAACAACTACATCTGTTGAGTGGTTTGGCTCCGGGGCCTTGTTCTCACGTAGTATAGAAAAAGGCCCCACCGGAGTGCTGTAGTTCGAAATTTCTCATATCGTCCGAGAGACGAAAAACAAATCCCGATGGTTGAAATGGTTAGATAACGAAAAATTAACGAGAGATTATACAACACGAAGCAGTCCATTTCCCTTAACTCTCCTGGCATTTATTTAATATATGTACACAACTTTTCAACATATGTCGAATAAAGTTTTTTTCAACATATGTGGAAAAGTTTTGCACATATTTATAAAACTTCTCCACATATGGATAAAACTTTTCCACATATGTATAAAACTTTTCAACATACGTGAAATAGATAATTCATTTTACATATGTGTAAAACTTTTCCACATATGTCTAAAACTTTTCAACATATGTATAAAACTTTTCAACATATGTCTAAAACATTGCACATATGTCTAAAAACTTTTTTTACACATGTGGAAATTTTGTACATATGTGCAAAATTTTTCAACATATGTGGAATAACCGATTAAATACTGAAACGGCTGGCTATGTCATATATTATGGATAACGAGGCCTTAACAATCGTTCTGAAACAGTGTTGTTGTTCCTATAAGAGAGATGTATGACGGTCTCAGGCCCTCAAAACAACAGTTTTGAGGCTCTCAAAACAAGAGTTTTGGGCGGGTGGATGGCGTTTATGGGGTGGGGTGGGTGGAATGTCGAATTATGGGGTCTCTATACATAACCCGCCCCCACCCACCTATCCTCCCAAAGCTTTAGTTTTGAGGGCCTGTGATGACGGCAAAGTATGTGTATAATAGTAATAATATGAAAATGTAATAATTACAAATAGAATATACGTATATGCACATAGTAAAACATTTGTATCACAGGGCAGTATAATTTACATATCTGAGATATATTTACACAAATATCACATTGCTCTTCTGGGACAAACAGACTCTTTAAAATATGACACGTAGAAATAAATATGTACCACAATAAATAAAGCACGTTTGTCGACATTCAGAATTTCATATTCATATGTTTGAAAATAAATATTTTGACTTCAGTTTCCTCCCGATTCTCTCTCCTTTAACGCAGTCATGAACAGGTGTCCGATAATTTCTTCTTCATACATACGATAGGTAATCAGTTTGTTTCCAGTCGTGTGCGTTCGTGATACGGTACACCACCGTATATTTACAGTAGAATACTGTTATCTTGGAATGAGGCCTCATGGGAGCTAATCACGTGACCCACCACCCCTGCATCATGGTATAGTACTCAATCCGCTCAAAATTAACTGATGTTATCTCAGATAAACCACGTCTTCTTACTACGTGTATCATTAACAACTGCAGAGGAGACAACATTATGCTACTGAGTTAATGAAATTTGCGTGTTGCAGACCAAACTAGAGATGTATGCTATGAATTTATGATGACCATGAAGTTGTAATAATAACTAAGAAATATCGACTCCTTATACTTTAATCAAGATACTACAACGAGCGCAATCAATTTTAATTTAATCGGCAAAGCGTGTTAAGTCACGTCTCTGTGTATTTTAATTGCGTATATCCTTCTCTCGAAACAAATCATAATCACCTCCCGCTCGTTTCGACAGTTCACTTGAGTTGAAGTCGAGCATTACGCCAACTTCAGCGTCATTGGATATGCCATAAACGAACAATATTTGTACCAATATGTGACAAAGTGTGATGTGCAGTTCCTATGGTGTTAAATTGTGCAGTGTTCGAAATTTTATTTAACAGGTTTTACATGGAGATCAGGCAACTGATGTCCATGCACATCCGGCAACTGATGTCCATGCACAAATGGTTTGTTCCCTTTCACATCATTCCGCTAACATCAATTCAGCAACAATGACTATGCAATTCAAACGTGCAGTTACTGCGATATCCAGGCTCCGATAGGTTTTCAAAGTTTCCTATGTTTAGATGAAAAGCTCAGATACTTTTTACTCTCACAACCGGAAGTTGACATCCGGGCGCTGCTAAAACGCTCGATATTTCGTCTCGGCCCGAAGTTATTTTTCCTTGTGGTGGCCCGAAATACGTTTTCTTTGTGAGGGATCCTTCAGAAACGCTTCCTGAGTGCACATCATCTTATGAAACATCATTCTCCGCGGTTCTTCACGAACGAATCTGGGAGTTTTTAACTGTTCGACAGACTTGTTTCGAACTTTTTCCTGATGAGGGACTCTTTAGGAACGCCGCCTAAGTGCATATCACCTTATGAAACAGCATTCTATGTAGTTCTTCACGAACGAACCTGGGAGTTTTTAACTGTTCGACAGATTAAAACTGGGATAGGATTGATCAAGCAGAAGGAACCTGCATCTGTTCCGTATGAACCATTGCAGAACGCCAGCTCAGAACGGAACATGAATAACATCTGTAGCTGCAAGCGCGGAGAGAATGATATATGCTATCCAGAGTACAAATATTAACAAAGCCGACACGATTTTCGGGCCTTTAGGTCCACCGAGTTCTGCGTGTCCAAATATTGCGAATTTGCGCCGTAACATCAAGGCGGACATGGCTACAACAGCAGCACAGGTATAGAGGACAACACTGAATCCTGTCGACCCAGTGGGCACTCTGAACGGCTCACCCTGTAAATAGGAAAAAAAACAGTAAAGATATTAAGAAGATTAAAGTAGTACTGCCCCTGGTATCAAGCAAAATTAAGGCATGAACTCCGGTTCGTTAATCGGGGGAGCTTTGCTATATCTCTTTAACTCAAAAATAGTTTTAATCGATGATAACTGGGATATTTTCAAGTTTTCGAGTTGTTTTGTTAAAGAAACATGAGATTATTGTTGGGTAGACGAAATGATTATATTGGTTGAGTAATCTGGGCGCTGAGAGCATGTTCACGATATTGGCAGTGTATGGAGCCAAGACGGAAGTCGTTCAGCGGACATGCTCTATTCGGAGTTTGGTCCAAACGGTGTGCTAAGCGCATGCGCAATCTGGGAGTAGTAGGAAAAGGGTAGTGGACGAGGGAGTTCTTGTGGGCCATATGGGGGTTCTATGAAAGTCTTTCGTTGTGTAGTCAACCAGCTCGGGTGTATGATCTTCTGTGTAAACAGTGTAGAGTAAATCCACATCATTATCAAGCAGCCCAATCAGACCCACCTCGAAGGTGTCCACACGGTGTCACCGTGACTGAGTGAAATTGATGGTTTGAGGATTTGCGCTGTACGTCACAATCGGGTAATTAGTTCGATCACTATTAACCATGCATTCGTTAATCTCGTCATTCCAGGTAATCTATAACTGATGTTCTCTACACCTTAGTACCTTCGACAAGTTCAAGAATCTTGACTAACGCAGTTGGATAAACCATGACTAACGCAGTTGGATAAATATGCTCTGAAAAAAGTTCTTCAGGCGAAGTGGTTCATTAACGAACCCTCAATAATGGAGAGTATTTATGGAGACTTTTTTACTGCCTATCTTATGATGGTATGATTTCAAAAAGATGTTTTAGAATCCTAAAAAGGTTCCATATAGCATAAAAAAGGGTTCTGTCCTGGTTCAGTCATCCTCGCGAGTCAGTGTATCATTCGATACGTTATGATCGATACACTGGTTAGTTGGTCGGTTACCCATATCAGTTTTGGATATCGAGGGGTTTCCACTAAACCGAACCAATCAGTAAGTGTATTCACTCAGTTCATTACGCCAATCCGCTGCGTGGTTTGAGTTTTGACTGGTTTAAGTTTCATCGCTGGTCATACTACCTTTGATGGCAGGCTGAAATCGACATCGGGTATCAAAGCAAAAACCGCAGGCTTCAGATACCCAGGTAAAAACAAACACGGGCGATGAAATGTACGAAATTGTGTACATGGACGCACGACTCGAGAATTCACCATAAAGGTGCAGGTCAACTCTCTGCGAGGATTTAGGGATTACCTGGACTTGTGGAGATGGGCAGCAGCGCGTGAGGGTGAATCATTTCTTTATTTGATCCTTTTTCCGAGGTTCAAACTCCATGTACGGATCACTAGACAATGCATACAATAGCCAAGTCTGGGGACAACAATGTGTCTATACTCGGACTTTCCTGCTTAGACAATGGCTCCCTACATGGAGTATCCTCCTTTCCGAGCGTGACGTGACCACTTTATAATTTCTAGTTGAAACCGTCTAAAAGCAGTAACTGACGGCTGTGCACACCTACTTTATCTCAAGAAACAGGAAAAAGCCACATTATCGCCGTAGGAGATACCGGAAACATAATTCTTAAGTGCACTATTAAAGACCAAAAGCATTTCAGCTTTCAAAAACAGGAAAAATATGTGCATTTCCGCCGGAAAGCTTACCTTGACCTGCCAATATATGGAAGCAATCAACCATGGTAAACCTAATCCCAGGAATACGTTCACTGAATTACTGCCATTAATATTTCCTATCGAGCTATCGGCCGTTTTCTCATTGATAGCAGCGGCCCGACTGGCGAACGTGTCCGGCATACTGGTTCCCAGGGCGACGAACGTGATTGCTGTGACACTTTCGGGAACATTCAAGAGGCAGCCGAATATACTGGCTAGATCTCCGATGATTGCGGTGAGAAAACCAATCAACGCCAAGGATAGAACGAAGGTCAGCCATCCGCCAGCGTAGGAGGGAGGAGGAACAAAAGCAAACAATACCTGAAAAAGAAGGGCGAAAACATCTGCTGAAGAGTGTTTCGTTATTAAATTGAAGAAAAAGGTATACATAATGTATCTTTAACTAACCCTACATTGTTAATATAACAATCAAGTGAAAGTAAATACAGGCCACATGCCTGGCAACCAGCTGCCAAGTCATTAGTCCCAGCTTCCTCTAACACTTCCGCCACAGGCGACCGTTAAATGACAACCTGTAACCATCTGGGTCATCTATACGCGGTAAGACTGCATCTTATGGATGGCGAAGTGTTGGACATTTTCCCCTATAAAGGCGGATTTGGAGAGACCATGAAGCAGCGCAGGTACTCTTGTCCCGGTTAAAACAAAATCCTTAAAAATCATTCGACTGCACTGCCAAAACCACAGTTGGAAGAGCTGTACGCATGTCGTGTCACGTGTCATCGGAGCCGGCGAGATTTGTTTTCTGTCTGAACTGGATCAGTCAGAGCTAGATTTTGAAAAAACCACATCAAAGTTGCAGTATTAGTTTAGAAAACGACGAAACTTGTGAAGAGTGATGTGATCGTGAACGGAAATTATTCCGTATAATCCATTAATGTGAGGCGTGACAATCAGTCGTCCGTGGGGCAAGGGTTAGAGGAAGGTCGGACTACCAGACCACCTATACCTGCGTCGGCTACCTAACGGATACCTATCGGGAATGTACCGATATTCTAATCATTTGTGATCTGGTCTCGTAAAACCACTCTTGCATCACCAGAGACGTGCTACCACAACGCCTCTGGCGTAACATAAACTCATTCTTAGTATATCATATATTATTCATGAGTGCGAAGAGTCATATGATCTAACTAATAACAGCCAATAGCAGCGCCGTTTGTTTATCTGATCAGCAACCCACAGCAACAATTATTCACCACATGATAGCCTGCCAAAGAGCTAGATGATACAGCAACTATGATTGGACATCTAGCAAGGGCCAGCAATATACTCGTCCGGGGGTCCTTTTCAGCAACAGCGTCTACTGAAGAGCTTACGAAAAGCAGCGCTATCACCTCGGCGACAATGCGAAAAAAGCTCATATTAGTGATCATCTTCACAACGCAAAGGTTTCTATTCGAGCCTAAAGCGAAATCTTAGCCATCTTGCATAGAAGACCGCATTCCGGCCACTTTCAGATGTTGTCACATGATAACACGCCATGGTCGCGTAAAACAATTGATCTGATTGCTCAATATACACGCCATGGTCGTGTAAAACAATTGATCTGATTGCTCAATATGCACAGGATGTTGCTTTGCTGATTGGCTGAATTTTCATCGGCATTTTTCATCAATACGATTCATTCGCATGTGTCCAGGGGTATGTAGCATTGAGATACGCTTGGTTTTAGCGGGGATGATTTGTGATGTGCTGCCGGTATAATCGTCAAAATGAACGGATTTAACAAAATAATAGTTAGCGTTATTTCACAGTCAAAAGTATATAGCAACTGGTTGCAAGGCATTTTACCTTTAATATCATTTTTTTTGTAACTTGTCCCGAACCAGATGATTTTATGGAGGGAGCTGGGGGCTGATAATGTCTTCAATACAAGCGAACGCTATATGTATACAAGTACCTTGCATGGGGATAATATCATATTTACTCACCTTCCAAAAGAATGTACAAAAATGCATCAGATAATCTAAGAAGCCAGCACTTTCCAAGTCTCCTCCATTAACATTAAGAGCACACCTGAACTGTTCCACCCATGAAGCTGTATCCAGCTTTAATGTGTCTAAATTTCTCACGGCCAGGTTAGCTATACGATCCACCATGCCATTAAACTCTGAAAAGTAGAAAGTTTAACGAAAGATCAAAACGGAGATATATGAGAGATACGTGAACCTATCTAGTTTCCTCCAATTTTATGGGGTTTTTTCTGTCTCAACATGAAAATTTACCTCGTACGATTATTTTCCAATTCTTTGGTCCAGAATTCAGAAATGAATAAGTGAAAACTTGATTCAACGAGAGATCCTGAAGGATCTTGGCGCCCACCATTATCCGATAATTGTAAGCTAATAACAAGAGGATCTTTTTGTCCATTGTTACCAAGAACAAACGATTGATTTGTAATTTAGTTTACAGAATTTCGAATCTGAGCGAAAAAAAATCGAAAAAGAGACACTGGAAAACACTAAGATATAATCTTTCTAAGTTTCAGAAGTTTCAATATTTCTAGAAACTCTACTTATGTCGGCTGTTATAGTACAAGAGAAATGAGAAAAGTTAGTCTGAAAGTGAATGTACATGTACGGAGGATCCTTCGTCTTCGCTTTGTAGTATTTCTTATTATTTATTTTCTTTGCACGTGTCATCATTGGCTACTGGAATCGAAGACAAATCTCTTTGACACTTTGGCATGAGCTATGAAACATACTTAAGATTTTATAATTAGGAACGAATGCTAATTCTGCTCTGTTTACTGGGCTAGTTTGAGATATCTCTTTTAAGATACCATGCTCGAAAATTGTAAGATGTTACAATACATAATACTGAAGGAATCCGGTCCGCGCAGTAATGTTGAAACTTCGAAAGTGTCCGAATCCTGATGATCTCTCTTGGATCGAAACATGCAGTAGTCTAAAGTTGTCGAGTTGTGACGTGTCACAAGAGTGACGTCCCTTCATGTAGCCGACCCGCCGGCAGACGAAAGGGTGGGGCAGTTCACTTGCAGCTGCATGGACTAAAGAAAACTGATTTAAAATTTGAAGAAATACATTTTACATTTTAATTTCGAATTATTTGAACTCCTTCATATGGCAGGTGAAGGTATGGATATTCTCTATAGTCAATATATAGAATATGCCCCACCGTTTGATCCGCCGACTCTTGTGATGCAACGTCACAACTCGGGAATACCGTATTAATTTGAAGCGTAACTTGGATTTTCGAATCGGACCAAAAAAGGTATCTTGCACAACTAGGCCCCATGTGGGACCTGTGTACAAAATTTCAGAAAGATACATAAAATATTTCCTGAGAATTCACGATAACAACGTTTCAAGAGGAAATTCAAGATGGTCACCTGGCAGCCATATTGGATTTTCCAATCGGACCAAAAAAGGTATCTTGCACAACTGGGCTACAAGGGGAACCTGTGTACCAAATTTGAAGAAGATCCATGCAGTACTTCTTGAGAAATCGCCATAAAGTTTCATTGGGAAATCCAAGATGGGTGCCTGGTGGCCATATTGGATTTTCAAATCAGACCGAAAAAGGCATTTTGTACAACTAGACCCCAAGGGGAACCTATGTACCAAATTTGAGAAAGATCCCTGCAGTACTTCCTGAGAAATCATGATAACAACGTTGCATTGGAAAATCCAAGATGGCCGCCTGGTGGCCATATTGGACTTTCGAATCGAACCAGAAAGGGTATCTTGCACAACCAGAAGACAAGGGGGGCCTGTGTACCAAATTTGACAAAGATCCATGCCGTAGTTCCTGAGAAATCGCAATAACAAAGTTTCATGGGGAAATCCAAGATGGCCACCTGATGGACATATTGGATTTTGAAATCGGACCACAAAAGGTGTCTTGCACAACTGGACCACAAGGGGAACCTGTGTACCAAATTTGAGAAAGATCCAGGCAGTAGTTCCTGAGAAATTGCGGTAATAATGTTTCATGGGGAAATCCAAGATGGCTGCCTTGCGGCCATATTGGGTTTCCGAATCGGACCAGAAAATGTATCTTGCACAACTAGACCCCAAGGGGAACCTGTGTACCGAATTTGAGAATGATCCATGCAGTAGTTCCTGAGAAATCGAGATAACAAGGTTTCTTTGGGAAATCCAAGATGGCCGCCTTACAAGTACAAAAATAATGGAACGATTTCAGATTGGATGTCAAGGCACTCCCCAAGTTTGATATAGATCAGTTGAATCGTACTCCATTTATTGTCCGGACAAGATCAAACTGCTTAAAATTCAATAAAATTCAATATGGCTGACGGTGGCTATATTGGATTTCGCACGTCCTTGAAAAACCCAATCGTCGTCGTCCACGTACGAAATAGATCAGTTGAATCGTTCTCGAGAGCTATATTGAAGATCCGAATGCTTAAAATCCAATATGGATGACGGCGGCCAATTTGGATTACGCACATTGCTGAAAAACAATTCCAATCGACCTCTCAACAATTTCAAAGCACACCCCAAGTTTTAAGTCGATCAATTAAATCGTTCTCGAGTTATTTTCCGACAAGGGAAACTTACGGAATTAGGGACACCCTAATATTAGAAGCGGAGGTGAAAAAAATTGCGGGACAAAAGTAATTGATCGAATTCAGATGTAAAAACATTAGATTTTGCCATTTTAGGGCGCTCTATAGGCATAGTATACTGGACATATATGCAAATATCTGTTCACCTTCATCGTTGACAATGGTCACGATGGTCCGACTGATCTTGCCGAGTTGAGCGCCATCTGTCGGCTTGAACAGCTCGATTTGGAAGTTCTGGTCACGCTCGGGAAGCTGAAAGATGAGTTAAGATAATAAGACGACTATTATTTGCATTGAATCATTTAATAGAACCAGTGTAAAACTCTATTAGACCCTCTTCTGCATTCTAGGATATGGGACCTTTCTCTCTCCAACCACATAGTCTAAGTTTTTCAATCTTCCGACCAAGCCGTCAATGAGGATTCAATCCACCTTTTGATTTCTGTTTCATTTGTCATCTCCAGTGACCCCACAGATATCCTGACACAACCAATGGTTTCACAATTAAACTTTCGACCGAAACTGGCCGGACTATATTCGTATTTCCAGCCCCCAGTTGGCGTTATACCCTTTTCGACTTCCCATCTTCTCTCACTTCTGGGATCCCCCTTTAATACTATCATAAACATATCTCGATGACGGCAGATAAAGCCACATGTTTTATACCGTATACATGTATGTACATTTTCCTGGCCCCCTCTGAGTGTTAAGTACCTTCTTGTTTCAAAGTCTCTTTTCACAACAACCCCCTAGCTATCTAAGAATATCTAAGTTTACCGGGATGCCCTTCTGAACTTCTTTCCTTTTAGCTTTTATGACCTTTCATTCTAAACTGTGACCGTACAAACAAACAGACACCATTACTAAAATTATAGTAAGACTATATGCTGATTGATGAAATTTGATGATTCGGTTACGGGACCAAAGTTTAAAACTTTTAAGCTTCATCCGTTTTTCCCGGCAACGACTATGCGACAACGATAACGCGGCGACGGCACAGAAATCTGTCATATGAAAATGAGCGGGTGTACAAATACGCACGGCACGGCAACGGCAATGCGATAACACGGTTGGAAATCGGCCCAGGAGTGATTTTTTTACCGTTGCATTATCGTTGTCGTATTAAAACGGATGAATGTGTACGAAGCTTAAAGCTACGTACACATGTATACGATTATCCGATAACGACAATGCGACAACGACAATACGGCAACGGCAACGACAACGGTAATGCGTTTTTGGTGTACACATGACTACGGCTATAAGTATAAAAGCGGATGCGACATGAGAACATTTCTTACCGCAATGGACGACGACGACGAGTGTTGCTGCTGTGACGTCATAAAACCACACGACTTATGTCCGACAACGGCAAAAAATCCCACCAGAACCGATTCCAATAATAGACGGATAATCGTATCGCACTGTCGTAATCGTTACGCATTCATGTGTACGGACCAATTCATTTTCCTACGATCGATTTTTTTGCCGTTGCCGTATTGTCGTTGCCGCATTGTCGTTATCGGATAATCGTATACATGTGTACGTAGCTTCAGGGCCTTTTCACACCGGACGCGGCAAGCGGCGAGGGCGAATTCGCTTTGCGACTTTTGTCGTTCCTCCGATTTGGAGGCTTCTTCTGCTTATTCTAGAAAAAGACAAATGTGATTGGTCAGTATCGAAATCGCCGCTCCGGCTGAGGCTCGAGGCTCGATTGAAAATGGGAATTGGACCATCACCGCTTTATCGCTTTGTCGCGTCGCATGCGGTGTGCAAGCTAAACTCATCAACCATTGCTCCATTTCGCAGGCGATTTTTTCGCGTCGCCCCCGCCGCTTCACTGCGTCCGATGTGAAAAGGCATTTATGACTGAAAGATGTAGGTGTATAAAAAAGACGAAGTAGCATATTTTTCTCACCTCGCTGCCATGTATCGGTATGACTATTTCTTTACTCGTCTCTCCGTGCTCAAAGGTCAATTCGCCTTCGCCTCCTCCATAATCTTTGCCACTCTCTGCCGACATGTCGGTGGTTTTCCAAGACACGAACACTTTGCCATCGGCGCCATTCACCCTTTGTACCGTAACCATACATTTCCCTGAACTCTCCTTCACAAGATAGCTCGGCTTTGTAAATTCAAATTTTCCCGGCTCTGAAGAGTTGAATACATTCGTTAAAATTGGCTCCTTTCTGCTTCTCATTAGATATTTCACTCTCTAGCGACATATACGATCGGGAAGCATTGATAGGATATTAATTTATTAAGATTGCAACTACCGTCGTCATCAGCTCAAAATATTGGATTTAATCACCAACCTCCGCAAAAACTAATAAAAGGTTATCTATAGCTAGTTATACATTTCTATATCAGAACTAACAGAATTAGGTTCATATCATAATATGTTATCCACCCACTCATATCGTCGACTCCTAAACGCGTTAAGTTCGAAATATTGATTAAACTCCAGGACGTCACCAACGCTATGAAGTGCTAAGAACAACGGTCTTAAAGGCAAAGTTCAACGATTTCAGTCGTTGATTTGTTAGACAGTACATTGGTTAATCTTTCTACCCAGGTCGTATTGTATGCATTTCTTGTGCCGGATCGCCTCAATGACAGCGATAGGTATATTGATAGAAACAACTATATCTATTGGCTTTTCAAACGATGGCCATTATTGGTGAGTCACGGCCTGGTGCTTTAATCCGTCTTTTTAGCGTAGCTGTTAATCAGCAACCGTCTAGACGGAACGTAGACGCTCTCCTAGAAGTACACATTATTCTCATGAGCATAGTCCATTGCCTTCAATATATGGCAGTGAAAAAAATATAATCGAAATAATGGCTAGGCCTACATTGTACTCTGCCGTAATCTACCATTAAAAATTTTTGAACATTAAAAAACACTTACCATCGTCGTTTACTATAGTTATTTGGTTGATGGAGGTTTTTCCTAGGATAACATTCTGGTCACCATCGGTTGAGAGTTTGACAAAGAAAAACTCATCAGGTTCCCAAATGTCATCATCGACTATATCAATGTATATCTCCTTCAGCTGTTCCTTGGCGGCAAATTTCACCGTCTCTTTGATTGGTTTATAATCACTTCCGGCCTCAGCAGTGCCATCTATCGTTTCAACCCTGCAAACAGATACATTTCGATTTAGATATTTCGAGCAAATTTTTATGTATCAGAAACGAAGCGGAATTAAAGAAATACATTAGCCTACTAGTGGAACACCGTAGTTTGCGCCTGTCCCTCCGTCCAGACTTTATTTGTTAGTAGGATGACACCGAAACTATTAGCATATACAACAGAGACATTTTCGACACTTCTTCATTTCCAACCGAAGACTCGGTGATCAGATTTTCAGTTTTTTTTTTCTTTTAGGTCTTGCATTTGACGCCATTTTGGACTCAACGTACCGCAATTTTCTACTTGATGACATTTTCAGGCTGTTGAGTTTTTGCAACGCTCCGTTTCACAGGCTCTCTCCACTATGACACCGCCATCAGTAGCAGATGACCTGTACAACGTGGCTGTGACGTATAGATGAAAACCCACGCCCACACGATTCAGTTTGAATGTGACCGAACAACTCATTCAGTTTTGCACATGAGCGAACTACTTTTCATATGATCTGCCCATATAAACGAAAAATAGCCATTCTTTCTGTGCTGCTCGGACGGGAATCGTGTCCGAAAATCTGATTGGAGCTGGGGTATTATCATACACCAGTGAGGTGGTTGGAGTTTTTGCTCTTTTCGTTTTTCACTTTTCATATTATGTACACTTTTGTTTCAAAACGTCATTAGCACCATTCTTCCACATCTCCTACGTTCACCAGAAGATGAGCTGGTTAGATTTTGAGCATGTTGTATTGCGTTCTTTCATTATTCCAACTTTTTCTACTTCTGGACTTTTTTGTAGTCTTCAGTTGTTTTACAAATGCATTAATTGTTTTTTTAATAAACTTTTCTCTGTCAATAATAACATTTAGTTACATTTTGTTGGTTGAATTTTCAATTCCGCTCTTCCTTATAGAAGGAAGAAGTCGTTACCAGAGTGTACGAGAAAATGATCGATTGGAACACACTTTCTATTATTATATCAACATGTCCTTGAAATCATAAAAAATGCATAATCGCGTATAATGGAAGGAAAAACTACTCGGCCTTCGAGTGAGAGTGTGTTTCGATAAACTTAAGGTAAAAATACATTTTAATATTGCATTGTTTTTTAAAATAACAAACGATGCTGAATTAACCACAGTGAACAACGTGTTAAATCGTGCTTGAAATTCAGGTAAACGGGTTCAGATAATAGATCGGTGCATTGGTTCATTGCATTGTATAATTATCGCATGTCAATTCCCCACGCAGCGACACGTTTCGAAATCTCGAGATGCAGGATACTAGAAGTTGATGGACTGAGAATGAAACAAGCTGCACGGACGCATGGGTAAATACAAACCGTACCCAAAGAACACAGGTCAGTCAAACTATACGGAAGCCTGTTATGATTAATATACCGAAGGTAAACAAATGCGTAAACCTACCGCAAATAATGACATATGTCATTAGTGTATTTCAACAGCGATTTTCTGCACAATAAAGAAAAAAAATCGATATCTACGCTGAAGCTTTATAACACTTTAATAAATAATTCTTCAGTAGACATAGTAACATTATAGTTAAGAGACATTTGTCACGACATTGCTTAATGGGGCCAACGGGACGGGATCAAGTCTGTAAAAGTCAATCATCTGAGTTTTTTTTTATATCCCTGACATATCCGACTTGATGCTGATATTTCAGCAAGATTGCAGCCCATTAACATCATATATCGCAAACATTTACTCATGCACACGAGCTCTAAGTGGGAAAATATGAATCTGGTCACTGAATAAATTATATCATCGTGCATACATGCCTCAGTGGCTCCCATTAGAATCCTTTGGAACTTACGGCTCTCCTAAGTAACATCATCGTCCCAACGCACGTTTTCTTCACTTTGCTACGCAGATCGAACCTGGACCCTATAGCTTGTAGGCTATATAGGGTGCACCAGGGTATCGCGGCACTATCAGGTGAGCGAACATGCGTGCCCCTGACGCCTCTTCCGGTGATGGCGTTACTTGCGGCGCCAGCAGGTGAGCTCAAATCGTGGCGTCACTTCCGGTGATAACGTCACTTTCATTAAGAGTCCGGGGCCTATGGTCAAAGCATGGGCGTGTGAATGGACGGTTGACAATGCGTTAAAGCGTTACTAAAAAGAGTTAAGGCGTTAAGATAAGGCGCTAAGGCGTTAAGATGAGGCGTTAAGGCGTTGAGACGGGCTTAAGGCGTGAAGATAGGGCGTTAAGGCGTTATGGCGTAACGACAGGCGTCACTGCATTTCGATGAATTAGTGTCAATTCCATGGGATATCTAGACTCATCAGAGTTTCTCAGCTATTCAACCAGGGCGTTGAAGCGTTAAGCTAGGCGTTGGCGGGCGTTACTGTAAAACTCTTCACAAAGGTCAAAGGGCAAATATACCGGGTTTCCGCTTTCTCTACTACTAAGGGGAAAACTGGACTTTATATACGCTTTCTCTACTATTGATGACGTCACAGATAACATCCCTCACTTCTTAGTCTACCCCAGACGGTAAAACAGCGGCTCATTAGGAGCAAGGATAGTCCGAACATGCCCATGCGTACACGAAAAATGCTATCTTTCTATACTACTCCCCGATTTTGATCGTTCTCGTTTTTTTTATCTTTTCGTAAATTCAGTGTGTATTTTTGTACTATAAAAATTAGTATGATGGGACCGAGGCAAGCCATTTAGCAGATATATCGCCCGTCTTGTTTTACGGTCCGCATATAATTTAAAATATCGATATTATCGATTAGTGTTAGGGAGGTCAAAGCAGGAAAAGTTGTCGAAATTACTAAAAATAGCAATAGAAAATTCATTCGATGACCAATTGACAGCGGTTTCAGAGAACGTTTTTTTAATTCCTAGTACAAAAACCCCGATACTTTTGGGGGGTTGTAATAAAAAAGATAATTGTGATGAGATGGCTCCTATAGGATCCAATGAGAACGCTCGTCTTGATTTAAAATGGCGCGGGTGACCAATCGATGGAGAATAGCACGCTGACACTGTCTGTTAATATCTCCATTAAACAGAGAGTGCTGCAGTCTAGCCATGTTCGTACCAGCGTTGGGCCATATTTATCGTCGGGTTTGCCACAAAATTCCTGAGTTGTTCATATACACCCGACCTTTAAAAAAAAACTGAAAAAAGGGAACATATTAGATCAAGCCTATTGCAAAATAAACCAAGTTAATTAGTCCGGTGGATAAGATGTTGGATGCCAAGCTTGGGGCTCTGGGTTCAAATGCCATCGGGACAAGCAGCACGACGTACCAATTTTACTGAACCGGTATAGGAAATATATATTTAATAAATACTGACATCGGTAATACTAAGCCCATACATGTATCAATACATGTAGGCAGGCACCCGATGACGTCACGGGGCACAGGTGTGTGGGGACCATTTAGATATTTCGAGTGTTTACATTTTGCGAGGGATGTTATGATAAAGACTATACCTTGTTATATTACACTAAAGCACGTGCACTGCGTAGCCCAGAGTGTATTTACGTGTGTACCGAAGAACAAAACCCAGTAAAATATATATTTTTTTAAATACACCCTACACACGGTAACCTTCGACCCCCTGACATCCCCAGAAGTGACATAGTCACACTTTGCCCCCCCCCCCCCCACCCGGACGTGACATCACCCCCGGAAGTGATTTCATCCCCGGAAATGCCCTTTGACTCGGAAGTCAAATGATCGGAAAAGACGTCAGCGAAAGTCACGTAACCGTAAGTGACGTAATGCGTATCACTCTCACTCTCAATAATGAGACTTACACTTTATATTTTATTTTAATACTTACTGTTTTAGGGTTTATATCAATGAAAAAGAAATCGAAGGCTCCAATTTCTTGTCCTTTGTATTGTATTGAATGTGGTGACTATATGACAACCAACACAGCATAATCGAATACGAAAAACTTTGTTTTTATTTATGGCGATCTATCTTATTTAAATGGAATGTTCATGAACCCTGATTGGTCTACTTAAACAAATGAGCCACTCTCTACTGAAGCTATACACCTACATATAGCACAACTCTCATTTATCTTCATCACGGCAATGGACTGGGAATATGTACTATATATGTCATTACCTTAAACTCAACCGACCAGATCGTTGCCGATCCCCACTAAGACGATGTTTATAGTTTTGCGTTTATTGCATAGCGTACTCTCCTACGTCGACTAATTCCTGCATTTTCCCTAACATCGAGAACTTACTTCACGGTGATGGCATGAGCGAGGTTTCCATATCGTCGGATGCCGATTCGAACTTTGCCTTCGTTCTCCAGTACGGCGCATGAAGCTGCCGTGAACTCAACAACCGTCTTGACTCCGCCATCGGACATGTCAATGGCAGAGAGGCTGGCCCGGGAAGTCATGTGACTCAGCCTGCTGCTGCCCATTGGTAGTAAACTGTCATACACCTGCGAACGAACAAAGTGGTCAGTTGTTTATATATTGTTAAATGATTGACAGATTTGGATAGTCGTGAAATCAGATTGACTATATATGGTATGTTAAAGCTGGATGAAGCCTGTCATCCTACCTCTGATATACACCTCCACAACAGTTACAGGGACAGATTTCTAGAATTCTGTTCAACTATTTGTTTTTATTTTTTTTATTTTTTTTTATTTTTTTATTATTATTTTTTTTATGGACGGCTTGTAAAAGACGGAAGACGAGACAATGGATACATGCACGTGACTACTTGTGCAATGAATTGAAATGCTTATAAATGAACTACTAAGTAGCGATACATGTATTTTTACATATTTGGTATTAGCATGTAGTATTGGACCCACCTGACGACTGATGGGCCAATGACTGGGTGATGAATTTGTCGTGCCAACAGACAGATTTTGAGATCGAAAACGAGATCGTATACGTCATGGGAAATCTGAGAGAATTCAAGTGGTTTATGGGATTTCCATCTTCATACACAAACCGTTTTCTATATTCACACTGAAGTGGAACTCCGAAGTGTGGACGTAGAAATTGGCTTGTGTATGAACATGGGAATGTCCTATAAATAGCGAGCCAATGAGAAAGCTCGTCTTAATTCGAAATGGCACGGGTCGAAAGACCAATCTCTGGAGGGTAGACGGCTTACTGCCACTGTCTCTCAATACCTTGACTCGTCTGATGCGGAATTTAACACCTTATTCGATATTTATTTCTCATTTAACTTTATATTACCAAATGTTTGTTTTGAAATATAGTGCTCTTAAAAATTTCGAGGGAGATAAAAAAAATGTGGATGAATTCAAAATGAAAAATTATGTTTTGATCCACTTCAACCAATCAGCCGTCGTCCACAAATAATGTCGGCGTTCTTCTTTGCATATTTGTCTATTTTAAGAAACGTTTTTATTGAAGTTTTGATTTGTGGATGCGAACAAACTCCAGCCCGATATCATACGCCAACCAAAGCACTAGTGACTTATCCTATAATAATGTTGTTCTATATGCTGTTATGGAGCGGTATTGGTATAGCATTTCATAGTTTTTGTCTGCAACAATTTCTGAAATATGATTTATTGAAATCGAATGCTTTGCTTAAGCGAACGACATGGAATGGCAGACTATTTTAATTATATCCTAGAACCACAATCGTTGTTCGGACTGAATGCGAATTGTGTAGACGTTCATAAAGTTAGACCGCGGTTCGCAGTTCGCAGTTCGTTTTTCGCGGGGAACAGTCGTTCAGCGACTCATAGCCGCGCCCCTAGCAGCGCCCCCTGGCGTCAGATTTGGGATATGAATATGCAAAAGATATAGAGCATAACATTCTCTCTTGCTATGCAAAAATTTGGAGTTCAAAGTACTCATAATAAAAAAATTACAGATTTCCATATCTGAAGAAATAATTGCTGGTCCCCTCGAATAACGAACTGCGAACGCGGTCTAACTTTATGAACGTATTGTGTAGCTCAGTTGAGAGAATCTCGGTTTTCCGAAACCTCATCATTTATTTTGTTGACACAAGTCGCATATCCTCAGACTTGTGTTCAAGCAACATAAATCCTGTGTTAAATTAACGCAAGTCTTGCGTTGCCAAAGAAGGACACCAGACTTGTGTTTAGTTCAACAAACATTTTCTGTATTCGCTCTTCAATTGTCGAAAAGCATTGGTCATACATTTATTCGGCTTTTATACTTACCGGTTTTAGTTTCTCGTTAACCTTTGGTTGTATTTTGGGGCCCCCTACCAACATCCTAGTAGCGTTGATTCGGTACCAATTTGACGTATGGGGGCGCTGCTCGGATACTTTGGCAGCTGCCAACATGGCGGCATCCTCCTCCGTGATATCTGGGCGCCTTCCCAATTCCTGCAGGCAAAACGGTTTGTGTGATCTTTAATTCATCAATTAATCTTTTATTTATGAAGGTAAGAACATAAATACATCAGAAGTAAGTCAGCATTTGAAAGCTCTATCGCCTTGCAGAACAAGATCCTATATAACAGTTGAACATATAGGCTACTGAAGAAGAGTCGTTGAGGACCGCACTGAACAATCAGACTAGCTTGTGTTTGGGTGAAGCACAGTGAAGAGCATGATAAAAGATTAAAGTGTATCATTCACACTTTTTGACACTTCATATTGAAATTGTGATCAAATTCAAATAATAATATTGTAATAATTTTGATGGATATATTTTGAAGATTTTATCAACGTGTTGCGTGAATAAACTCCATTTCATTCATTTCCTTGTGTAGAAAAGCAATTTCTTCGTGGTGCGGGACCGATTTTCCCATCTTCGTACTACACCACGTCCATTCCTACACACAGGTTTGTTAAGTTACGACCAGGTCACCAGTTTAGTGCAAACGAGGATTTTCAATTCATAAATTGATATTCGCATCATACAGTTTGAATATGAATCAAGTCTAAAATGTGTCATAGCAGTGGGTTATCGTATCATTCCATTTTCCAGCTCTAATTTGAGAAGAAATCAGCCATCTATTGGAGAATGACTTCCCCACAGACTTGTGACTGGATTCTGATTCGTTCACCTGTTGACAACGTCCTGTAACAGAGCTATGCGTAGGAATGGATTCGGTGTACGCAGAGAGATATTACGAGCCTATATAGAAGAAATTAAATGCGTTTTGGTTCATTTCATTCCATTCCGTCGCATTTTCTTGCAGTACCTCAACGAAAAGTTAGAGCCAAATTAACTTCATGACATAGGCCTACCGTACGTATCAGTGAATTATGATAAACATCCGCGTGTTCAATCACACGGACCAACGTGTTCATACCTTTGCTAGCTCTATAATTTCTGCACTTCCACAAAACACTGTCGATCTCCTGCGAGTGTTCAAATTTTGGCTGGGAACCTCTGAAAGAAGACATCACGTTTGTTTATATATATCTGTAAAAAGAATCATATCCTTCAGTGAATATTCTCTCACTCAAGACTTATCCAAGAAAACACAGGAGCTCGTTACCGGAGTTAATTGGTTGAGTGTTTTTCTTAAAAGACCTCGACTCCCCCCCCGCCGAACGATAAACAACGGTAACGAGTCCCTGTGCAAGAAAAAGGCTGTCTTGGCAATGATAATCTCACATTCCAAATATTATGCAAAAACTCAAGTCTACCTACAGATATATACAATGCAGCGATGTATGTTCAGTGAGAATGGAATATCAGCATTACTAGAATGAAAATCTATAAAAATAATTAAATAGTATTTTCTGTGAGATCCCAAACTCCAGATAAGAAAATAAGCGATTTTGCGATTCCAGTAAATGGACGCAATTTCCCGATACAAATCCCATATAGGCTACTGTGCATTATTTTGAAATAAAAAACAACAACTCATTTTTACTTTACATTGTTATGATGACGGTTTTCCTACTTCATGACTGATTCTACTGTTGAGAATTGTTAGATTTGAAATTAAATTTTAAAAGACTGATTAAAATTGTATTTTTAGTCAAACACGCGAATCATATTTTATGCTGTCAAACTGGAACATACTATAGTAAGAGTAGAAGTGAGAGATACACATATATATGCATCATTGGCGATGATAGCGGTATAAGAGGATGAGCTCTCTATATTCGGAAAAACATCAGGAATATATACATTTCAAGTTTAGTCGTATTGCAATGAAGGAGAACCGTTTCGGTTGAAGCCCAGACGCTGGGAGAAAGAGGTTGGTTACAGAGATACTGGCCTACTTCAAGGAGAAGGAAATATGTGACTAATGTATACACTGAATGAAAGATCTATCTCCCCCGTATCCAAAAATGTAAGCAAATATTTTTTGCGATTTTTTCTACTCTATTAAATCGGCATTCAACTTGCGCATCGTTGTCTCTCAACCGTGCAGCCATTTTGCGTGTGACGTCACCCGGGCCTCACCGCCCTCTAACGGGGAAGGCGAAAATATAAAGCAGTGAAAACGGGACACTGGGTAATCACGACACCAACATAGTCGATCAAACACAGCTTCATTTCATTTTTTATTTTATTTTATTTCGACTGGTAGATCGAAAGGTAATCCAGAGATTATTCTGATACAATACCTCTTTTAGCTGTGCGTGTTGCCCCCGCTTCTCCAGCCTGGCAAGTGTGCACAGTCGTTTCGGTTCGGGAACCTGACGATGTACAAACTCGGATTCAATACCATATTTTGCGTAAACATCTTCTTTGAAACAGCATGGTAAGAAGTGCAATGAGCACAGTCTTGAGTTTGCGTTTGGAGTAAAATCCTGCCGACCGACGTTATGCACCCACTGTTTCAGTACATCTGGTTTCAACATTGGGAACCGAGGAAATGTCTCTGGTTTTGGAAGGTTTGGATTCCAAGTTCTGTTAGAACAGCCAAACGCCACACACTGCGGCATGATGCCCGTGTATTTACGGAATATTGGCATACCACCACTATCAAATTATAACAGTATAGAAAATATAAACCTGCAGTCCCGAGAGCTTCTCATACTTTAACGTACAGGGCGGAAGTGAGTATGAGCCCGACTGACGTCACGCAGCGATGCGCACAATATGTTTTCGGCATTTCTGATTTGTTTAAAATAGTCGCAATCCCTCGTAATGGCGGCACTTATGAATCTGTTCATTTGCTTACATTTTTGGATACGGGGGAGATAGATCTTTCGTTCAGTGTATACATTAGTCACATGTTTTCTTCTCCTTTGTTGAGCTGTAGGAAGCCTGTCTATCACCACCAAAAGTGTGTGTGTGTGGGGGGGGGGGGGGGGTTACCAGTGTGTGGCGGGCCAAAGCTTAAAGAATAGGCCTAGTCATAATTATAAACTAGCCCTTTGCATGAATTTGCCACGAGAATTCTCGTGCTCCCAGATCGTAAATATGCCGAACCAGAATGCAATTACTTTGATTCCTATAGTTGAATCTGTTTATCACGAGGCTCAAACGCACAAATCTACTCCCGAAGTTTTTGATGTAAATCGTGTGTGTCTTTCGGAGCAAATTACTGAGAGTTGTGTTGAATTATGAATTACAAGTGTCTGGTCCGTCATTCATAATTCAACCGTCGTCCATCAAAGAATATCCGCGTCCATAATCCAAAGACCTTTCCCATATTCCATATAACAGCATTAGCACCAAAATCAAAAAGACAATCATAGTATACATAAAATATAGGCTAATTTCCTGCAAGAGAGAAGCGGTCAACAGTTTTCACTGATGCCGGCAAGACATCATGATGTTCCAAAAATATCAAATCCGTATCGCTGATCAGTATTCTTCATCCATATGACATTCATTGTAAAGTCGTCATCTAGAGAATGGTGTATCTCAGTCACGCTTTGATTGTGACTGTTCATATGAGCACCATGAGATCTTGAGGTACATAGGTTCATACGGCCCCTAGCCCCGGGTCTCAATATCTCTCAATGATCGTTGAAAGTAAGATCATAACAGCTTGCATGGGACGTTGTAGTTATAAAATACGCGCATGAACCAATGATACCAGTGATTACTGGTTCGCTTATAGCGCCGTCAGAAAATCGAATGATCCAAACGTTTGGAGCTATTAGCTTAAAGAAGTACTGTTTATCGGGTACTGAAAATGTCAAACGTTATGCAGAGAAATTTTCTCAAAAGAAACATTCGGATATGGGGACTAAGACTACAGAAACAGGAATTCAGCATATAATTATACAGACTTTTGTAACAGTGTTAAGTTGACTTGCTGTGCGATCATTATAACCTTGAGCAGGGTCCATAACCCATTTGAATCGGTCATTTTGATAACCCAATATCTGCGAGTGTGTATGATATTAAATGAAAAACAGTTGTTAGCAAATCTATGCTGGAATATCAAATTCTCAAATTAACGAGCTCCAGGTTATTAGTGGTGTGTGGGTTCTACCTGCTCCAACAATAGAATATAGATTTTGGAACGTGATCGTGATATGAATATAGCATCAGTAACAATTGCCAGTCGTTATTTCTCATGAATTCATAAGGGATGGTAATCTTGCGTGCAGCGAATCAATCGTCTGTATAAACGTATTTCAGAGCTTTACACGCAGCTTGAAATCGAATAGGTACATAGTCCTGGGGGCATCATAGCAATTATTTAGCGATACGTATCAAAATTTCATGTTGTTCGATATTAATTTGATATAGGAACGTTGATGGAGCCGTTAAAATATTAAATTGCATCAACTATATAGGAAATAAACTGGCTAGGAAAAATAAAACAGTTAAGCATTTGTCCTGATTATCATTTATGAATATAAACATCAGATATCTTCTTCAATGGACCACTGTGATTTAAAGATCCTATAGGCCCCGCCCCCTTGTGGCAGCGGTTATATTAACTCTGATTTTCAATGCGTGCGTGTTGTACAGACCAAGTAACAGTTCCGACCCACCAAAGTAAAACTTTCATCTGTTTCAAAAAGAAATAGTTTGGTTGGCAAAATGATTATCGGGATCCGATCGCAGTACAATTGTCTATAGAATTTATTAACAAAGTAACTTAGCTGGGGATGAACTGAACTGTAGGGGATATAAAATTTCATTTCTTACTGAGAAGGGTCAGTTCCGACCCACTGTCGCCATTTCCGATCCTGTCTCGTTTTGAACTTGATCTTTGATCCAGATATGTACAAATGTAATCGTCAACATGATCATTTTTCCCTCGAAATTGGGTTCTTCGTTTATATTGGATATTTCGTTTTGCATGTCTTCATCTCATAAGAGAACATTTGGCGTTAAAGAATGCGGGTCTGATGTGTAAATCGTTTTGTGTTGATGACACTCTAGTTATATGCATGGTTAAGCTGATCATATTGGCAAGATAGACTGGACACTGAAATATCTCCGATGGCTGATACGCGTATACTCACTCGAAAAAAACAACAACGTTATTTTACCTCTGAATATCAGATTAAAGAAAAGCAATGCGAATCAGTTCAGAGTTAAGAATTTACGTAGTGAACGCTGTTTTCGCAAGACTTTTTCAGGCCATGGTACGACCCAGCTTGGCCATCCATGGATGATGGTGGTTCGAAAATGACTTCGTCAGTTGATGTCAACGATGAAGAGGGTAGCCTTTAGAGTGACACTCGAGAGTTATACATTTATGACAGATACGTAGTACCATATGCAAATTAATGTGAGAAAAAAAACACATCAAAAACAAACAAGTGCTCGGAGGCGACAATGTTTTTTTCATGACGGCGGGTCATGGTATTTGTACTTAGACCGATGTGGTCGTGTGTATGAAATGGGTCTGCAAAGCTTTCTATACTAAACAAAACCAATGAACGTATGATATAATTTAACCAAGATTGGAAGATTGATTAACGTGTTCGAATGTATGAAATGTTTTAAGATTTTGCATGATCTTGGTTGTGACAAGAACCAATGTTTTGAAAAGTGGGCCGGAACTGACAATGAATTGGAACTGGTGACGTGACTGTACCGATACCCATGTTCCTGTTCTCAATTCCAAGCTGAATCCTCCAGCAAAGCTCTTAAACATCATGCTATAAATGCTCCAACCCATGTCTAACCCTAAAACTGACATTAACCATTGTTAACCAAAACCACTGTTACGACATGTAAAAATATATAAGCAGTCACCAGAAACTGTTGGGTTGTTATGATGAAGAAGGCAAAAATTAGTAAGCAAAAAAGAACATTTCTTACCTCCATTTTAGAGAGGTTCTCTCTAACCTGAACAAATATTTTATGTCATTCATCCATACACATGTTCTACAACGCTAAGGTTTCGTGCAAGCAGTGGTGTTACTTTCAACGATAAGCCAGAGATATTGGCCTTTATTTTTCCTACTGAATATTTGAGCCAAAAGACACACACGATTTACAGGGAAAGTGAGTGGGATTTAACGTTGTTTTCAACATTTTTCAGTCCTATCACGACGGTGCCTACATGTGCCAGAACACGAGAGTGTCCACAGTTCCTATTATCCTGGACACTGATCAGCCCAGCCAGTACAGCAACCGGTCACCCATCCAAGTATTGGCCGAGCTCAACGTTGCTTATCTTCGGTGATCTAACGAGAACCGGTGTGCCCAACGTGATACGCCGTGCCACATGATTTACATATCAGATCCGAAAGATGCAGATTTGCGCCGAAAGACGTCTAAGCATTTGACCCCGGTGGTATTCGCTCTGCGGTGCGTGGTCAGAACTAACGCTAACGATATTCCAGTGTCGTGGTTGAGAGGGACCGTTCTTGCCTCAGGCAAATCTGGTGACAGTATTTTTTTCTTTTGGCTTTGGCAGGGCACAAAGTCTAGCTACTGTTCAGAAATCCAATTAATCCTCCAACTGTTCGCTATCTTCGCACGCCAATTCCACTCGTACTGGCCTTGGTTTATCGGACCACCAGTTGTCTCTAAACGAGGGATGTAAATTTATATATAGATACGAGACATCATTAACCTCGAATCAATTTTAACTCAAACCAAGATTTGTGAGAGGAGTGGGTTATTGATTGACTGACATATTAATCACTGGTGCCCTGATAAACCAAAGTTATAGTCTGTCCATTTTAATTAGTCGTCTACTTTGAAGCTTGTCAAAAATCAGTAGCTAACTCTGCGTATCCGGGGTTGACCCGGCCCACAGTGGGTTTTAGATGTGCTCCGGTGTTCAAATAGCAAGAACCGGGTGTTCATGCGGATCAAAACCGGGGTTATACTTTACATGAACACCTAGTTTTAAGACACACACTGACTTCTTTGTCTGGCATGGGGCATTCATCTGCGTGAATCGCCTGGTCCCCTTCAGAATATCGTACGAATAGGAGGTTCTAAGAGAATTACCAGGTGTTCATATAGAAATAACTGAGTGTTAAGTAATTTACTAACCCGTACCCGGCGTTCAAGTAGGTGTTGAAGTGACGTATGAAACCTTTCAAGATTAATTATTGTCCGTTGAAGTGTGAGACGGTAGAAAATGATACAAAAGAAACTAGGCCTTCTTTTGATATCGAATTTTCAGGTGAAATTTCGAGAAACACAGGCTCAAGGCCAATATATAAATTGAGCTCCACTAAATCACAAGTCAGCTTTGATAAATGTCAGTCAAAAAAATAGAATTACTTTCGATTATTGGAGTGACAAGCTATCGTTATAGGATCTGCATGCAAATACGCCATGTAAATTTCACACTTCGGTTAATTTTGCTGCCAGTCGCATACCTTCCTGTCGAGTGATTTTAGTTTCTCTGAATCCGGTCACCATTTTTTGTGAGCCTTACACCATATGCCTTCTGCTATACATACATTATAACAGCGACTGCCGCAAATATAGGGATACTCTTTGGTTGTCGCCTGCTGGGCATTGATTGCAGAAATGTGACGCGTCTGTATATGGTAACGCATTAATTTTCTGCCTTACGTATATGTGTGGGTACAAGTGAAATGTGTACCGATACACGCGATTTCCTGTCAGACATTCCGTTAATTATGGGCCTGGTATGAGATAAAGCGTATGGACATAGTGATATGTAATTTGTATGTCTGCATGTTTTGCTTCATACGCGTTTCACGTAATTTAGATTGTGACACGTATATATCAATTACATATATGTTTTTGTTACAAATCTTTAAAACGATAACGTGAGAGTTACGGACCAGTCAAACGGGCTGTGGAAGTTTTGTTTCGTGTGCAAATGTGGTGTTCGTCCGGAAACAACCATAATGTTTTACACAATACGGCCATTGTGTAAGTTATTTATCGCCTTCGACATCGGGGTCCATGCAGAATGAACACTCACACCCGTCCGATTTGATCACATCGGTCGCTTCGCGACCTCGGTATTCAAATCGGACGGGTGTGGGTGTTCATTGTGCATGAACCCCTCTGTCTCAGGCGATAACTATTACTATGTCCTCTATGTAGGATTATGGGATAGTGCGTCAAAGGCCGCGAAAGCAAATATCAGGTTATAAGTATCTTTGCTGAAATACAATATTGTCCATGCATGAAGATATATCTAAACACCATATGATGGCTTTTATTTGAATGCTGATGGATCTGCCACCTTTTATTCCGACAGATGAAAAGAATGTCAAAGGTTCAGAGTAATACCAGTGTTTGACATCGAGCACTAACATAAATCACTTGTGTATTTGAATAGGTCACACTCCGGATGCAGTGGAGGAGACTGACAATACTCTTTGAGGCATAATGATTAGTAAGTCATTAGGCAAATGTCAGATGGACCTATGTCATCCTTCTTCCGATGTTGCTTTCATGTAAAATCATCGTTCCTTCACGTGTGTCTAACATGTTAACAACTAGACTGACTGCATCGTTGCCGACGACCTTAGAGATCATAAATAGTTATCAGTAGGACTTCCGTGTATCATATACCAGAACAGTGATTCAAGGCACCGGTAGTCGATTTAAGTAGAGTACTTCCCCCATTTCTCATGTTTAACGTACAGAGAGGAACACGATTTGTCGTCCCCGTGAATATTGTCAACGATAACAGGCCCAAATGTGCACTAATGTCAATGTAAGCACATTACCCGTATGACACTCAAATACAACATATTCACCTAAGTTTTGTCAGTTTAACTTTAATAGTATTACTCAAAGCGACCCCAGACTGAAGGAAGGTGCCCATATGAAGGCTAAGTATGTCCTGGCTAACAGTGTCCCTTTTCTATAGAATCTTAAGGACGGACACTTATATTTAAGGTGGAGAAAAGCGTCCTAGATAGGTTAGAAGATAGCAATCCGGACATTCTAAGCTTCCACACTGGGAATCACTGAGGCGTGAAAACAAGAAGTATTCCACTGTAGTCCAGGGACATCGCCAATGTGTATATCAGCATTGACCAATATGAGACTCCTCATTCGCCGATAGTAATAATATCCCAGAACGGAAGTTACTTTCCTACAGTTATACTAATATGCATAATTACGTAAAATGTTTATTGAATCAGCCGGAGCTGCAAAAATGGTCGGGACGACCATTTGAATAGAATGGCCACGACCACATGCGCAATGGATCCATGACATGATGTTCATTTTATATTGCCAAATTCACCTCGAAGTACTGTAAAACTGGGAAATGTTTACTTTATTCGAACTTCGAATAAAACCTGGTCATTGACCACTCTTGCCAAATACATACAGTCAGATGGTCTGCCAAACTTTATACCTTCTTAGAACGTTAACACCACCGTTCTTTGTTGTAGAAGATCTACCTGAACTTGTATTATAAAAGAGCGAAACTCATATGGTCACATAAAGCCTGAAAAACTCCATTCGGGGTAAACGGGGAAGGTTTCGATAGCACACACTTATTTACACACTTGTTAAACAAGCATGGCATCAACTCTCCATCACACATTCGTCAGATATGCGCATCTATACGTAGATAAATTTACATGACACAATTTAATGAGGATATGGCTGAAGTTACCAAGGTCCGTGGGCCGGTGACGAAGAATGGGGAGGAGGGTAGACCCTTTCAAAGAATGGCGCATGTCAAGTTTGGAATTTTCGATTTATAAAAGTATAAAATATAGACAATTTTTCGTAGTGCCAAATATTCTCGTAATCATTTCAACTCTAACAAGCGGTATGTCTCGATGCAAATTGTTAAACTTCCCCAATTTCGTATCAACGACCATATCCTCATCAGAGAGGTGCACGAGTCAACTTCATGCAGAGAAGCAAAGGGAAACTAACAATCTCGGAATTTAGGGAACACTACAATCTACAGGTTCAGGGTTTAATAAGTAAACACGACTTACGGATACTCTGAAATTCTGTGCCTGAACAGAAAATAAAGTACTAGTAATCAGTATAAATATACGAATGAAATACTCTGTCTGTGCCTACACAGAAAGTAAAAAGTAGTGAGCGCCTGTGTACTCAGGAAGTCTGTCTCTGTACGGAAAGTAAAATATAGGCAGCCAAAAGGAATCCTCTGATATCTATATATTCCTGTATAGACGGAAATGCAATGGAATCGCTCTAGAATTAATCTGTGCATCTACAGAAAAGTACTAAGAAAACTCTAAGCAAGAAATACTCTGAAAGTTTATGCCTGTATAGATAGTCAAATAATCATTTCGTATAAAGATTACTCCTAAAGTATATGCCTGTATAAATTAAAGCATTAAAGTGTAGGCCCGAAGACAGACAATAACAGAAGATAATCAATGAACTTTCTCTGATATCTTGTGCCTGTACTGAAAGTATGAGGTAGTATCGCAGAACATAAAATATGCACGATGGACCTCTGGAACAAGCAACTGTTACTGGATATGGTGTGTCAGGGAAAAGTACATATAAAAGCCATGTAATTACAAGCGTCTAGTCAGTCATTCATAATCCAGCCGTCGTCCATTAGAGAATATCTGCGTCCATAATCCAAAGACCTATTCCATTTTCCATATAACAGTATTAGCACCAAATTCAAAAAGACAATCATAGTATACAAAAACATAGGCCATAAACCTGATACGGATCATGGGGTTTTCAGTCCAGTCTCGCACATTTTCCATCAAAGTTCGGGAACTGGCATATATTTCGGATGTCCATAGCTAATTATCTCAGGAGTATTTTCAACATAATCGTATACAATGCGTAGAAAGTTTATCTGGAAATTTTACAGAACTGTTCAACATCATGGCTAAATGCATAATGGTGCATCATCAATGAGATTGCAGTTTTTCCACAATTCTCGTCCGATTTTAGGACTGTCAGTCAAGTTAGGTATTCGCAAACAGTGGCAGTGAGTTGTCTCCACTCCAGCGATTGGTATACTCGTATACCAATATACGAGTTGTCAGAGCTTTTCCATCATAGCTCTAGATTTGTATCTAATACCGCTTATGCCGGTGCTAGGGGCCGTGGGTCATATCATCCAAGTTGCCACATGAACAGGTACAAATTAATAAAAGCGTACCTGAGATACAACACATATCAAGAATCGTTAGATTCGTGGTGTGTGCTTTAGAATAGGTTAACCGGAAGACTATACTGTGAAGTCATCTGGCTCTGTCAGTATGTCGGCACCTCTTCCCACTTCCCTTATATGTGTTGTAATTCCACATGTGACAATTTGAATTAAGACGAGCCTTCCCATAGGCTCGTTATTTATACGGAAGTGACAATTCCCTATCTCGTGACAGTGTTTTACAGCGTCTCAGTTGAGCCGTGACGTAGGCATGACCTCGTTTTCTATTTCAAAATCTGCCGGCTAACTCGGCTGCAGGAATACCCATTGACTGGCCCAACATTAGGCAAGTCCGATATAGGCTAGTCCGATTTAAGGCATTTTCGCACCTCATACCTGTCATTCATAACTAGCCAAGTTGACATGGCTTCGTTCGTTCCTAGACTTAGTCATGAGTCCTCTTCATACCCTTACATGTGCACTCCGGGATCAGACGGTTCCATGGGTCGTTCGGCTCTATCCGGCAAGAAAACAACCCATCCAAACTCTCTGTCTATTGGTTTTATCGAGTTGTGCAAAGAGTTTGATTGCCGTGAAGAGCTCAACCGTCTGCAATCAGTCTTCAAACATCAACGGCTGGTTGAAACTCTCCTCCGTATATTCGTACGTGTCACGTGATCAGCAACGTGTCGTGCGGATCACGTGACCCGTACGAAGATCATGGCGGTGAAGTCAACGTCATATATATTTGTTAGTTCCCAAGATCTATAAAGGAACGTTGATTGAAATCGCTAAAATAACATGACCGATCCATATTTTTACGGTATATGTGAGCCTTTAAATGTACCCATCCGGATATGCTTTATCCAGCAATAGCGCCCTTTCTGGAAGGCCATCACACATTTTCTTACCCTACGGACATGTAGCTCCTCATAAAAACATGATTAGTCTTTCTGCTTTCTAACGGTACCGATCAGTCGAAATCCGGGCCCTGGCCTATAAACTTCACAGCTATTTTTAAGAGCTAGTTTGAGTTTCAGTGACCTTGACATTTCAACTGGGTCTAGAACTCAGTTTATCCTGAATTTTGATAATAATCTGTCGAGAAATGCTTATCGTACAGACCAGGAAATTTGAGAATTTTCTGTAGTGGGACCCAATGACCTTCACCTTCAAAATCAAGATGGTTCCTTTCTAACCTAGTAAACTATACAACATGTAGAATCATTAAAAAGAAACAAACAAATATGTCAGCTTACTTACCTAAGCCTATTTCCAAGGAAACGTCTGTTTTGTTTTTCCTAGAACACGGGTCTTTATCGGCCAAATAAGCCACAATGATTAAAACGGGAAACATCAAAAACGTAACGATCGCCTCCCATATATCAACAACACCGGGACTAATCACAGTGATGACTAGTATAAGCCAAACATAGGAAAATATGCAGGAAAACGATGTCACGCCGTAAACTCGGATGGCTGTTATTTTCCGGACTTCTCCGTTTGGAATGGATACTATACACATGGCAGTGATACACAGAAGATTGAAGGCCGCTGAACCCACAATTGTCCCCGGTCCGAGTTCTCTAGCGACAAAATTATTTTTGAAAATTTCTACCACATTTAGCAAGATCTCTGGCGCACTAGTCCCCAAGGCCATAAGGCTGAGGTTGGCCACTGTATCGTTCCAGACTTTCACCTCGATCTCCTGGTAACCATCTTTCGCCTCGGAATCGGCGATTTTGACAATTCTAGTTTTACTGGTAATTCTCTCTATGGAACACATAAAAATATCAGAGATGATAGCCACAGCTAAAAAGCACCATATCATTCCGGCCAGATAGAGGAATGCTCGAACCCCGGGACTCCACGTGTACTCATTGATGGCTGGCAAAATAATCCCGAGAGTGGAGCACGTGTAGTTATTCAAATCCACAGACATCTTGGATGTTTGTCAAACCTCAGTATCTCACGTGTCTTCTACGACCCCGTCATTTTATCTGGAAATGAAAACAGAAATCGTTTCAGCTGTTGCTGTCCTTGCTCTAATTGTTTTCTGTAAATTTGGATACAACAATGTATATCGTTCACCTGAGTTTGGCCAATGATTATGAAGAGTTTTAACTTCGTCCAACCATCTTTGGTTGCATGATAATATTGTTTGATAACAAGAGATAAAGACGGAAAGAGGGTGTGAAAGAACAAATTAACCTTCTCTCAGGAAGTAGTCGTCCGCGTATTACTTCGTGGTTAAACGCCACAAACCATAGGCGATGTCTTCGTATACGGTACGATGAAGAATTCATATCGTACAAAGGTCGAATCCGACATTCAATGGTCAATAGCATATCGATACCTTATTCAAACGGTTCTATCGGCGCCAAGGTGCAAGCAGGCGCGATATATATGCGAACTATTTTCTGTCCAAAACAAAAGCAGTCAACAGTTCTCAATAATGCCGACAAGACATCATGGTGTTCCTACACGGCAAATCCGTATTACTGATCAGTATTCTTTTCTCCAAATGAAGTTTCAAGTTGTTTACTGGAACATACTGTTTCCCATTCTCGATAAAATCTCTATCTTACGTATCCACACATGAGAATGAGTCGTGTTCATAGAAAATGCCACTGTAAATTTCAACCAATCAGCAAAGCAACATCCCGTGCGTATTGTCCAATCAGATAACTTGTTTTACGCGACCATCCCATGTTATCCTGTGATAACAGATTCGTGTAGGTTGAAAGTGCGCGGAATACGGTCTGCTATGCAAGATGGTCGAGGTTTCGCCTTTGGATCAAAAAGAAACCTGACTCGAAAAGAAACCTTGACGTTATGAAGATGAATTAGGTATCCCAGCCTCGCTTTGATTGTGAATGTTTCATGGCCATGAACATGAACACCATGACACTGAACACCATGACACGATGTTCATACGGTTTCTACATGGACCGAGATGAATAATCTAGGCA
The DNA here is from genome assembly GCA_036873755.1 of Hanleya hanleyi. Lineage (NCBI taxonomy): Eukaryota > Metazoa > Mollusca > Polyplacophora > Lepidopleurida > Hanleyidae > Hanleya > Hanleya hanleyi. The sequence goes on from JAVTVY010045343.1 coordinate 129,165, forward strand.
TAAGACCATACTTTGTATGGTCCGATATTCAGTCTAAGAGATTAACAGTGATGAAACGGAAACGTAAACGACGTCAAGGTTCAGTATTACCCCCGATTGTCCAATATGTATCCTTCGATGATCGTTGTCCTTATACCTTAAAATAATCTTATGCGTACATAAGATAGTTTATATATCCCTCTAACCGTTAGCTTTTTCCCAAATAGAGCGATAAGAGTAAACATGTTGAAAGACTTTTTCATCCCTATCGGAGCAAATCTGTTTTCGAGATACCGGGTGACAGCAGCCTTCTGTCACTGCACAGTAACACGTATAGCGATTAAAAGGTTGGCATTTCTGACATATGTTCAAACAAGGCATACAGCTTATACACATTGACACGCATGATATTACCTGTATCGGCGTGATCGGTGTATATTTTAACTAGGACTCAATATCCGGTACTTGGATGGTAGATTCCAACAAAGCGAATTAACACAATAGCCAATAATTCATGAACGGTCTGTCTCGGCGCGCAGGCCCATGCCGTCAATATCGGGGCTTGCTTCCAACAATGCTCCACGAGACGGGCTGGTTAATAATGCATAATCTATAAGCAAACCCATTAAGGCCCTGAATGAACTGAGAGATTATAAAATGAATAGAGATAAGTGTACTTGAGGTAAAGCTGTAGCCGGTTCTCGCGGTTTCATTTCGAATGTCATATGGCAATGTATCTCATTTGCTATGTCAGATTGTCTCTGGCTCTACCACAGGCCAACCGTATACTGCAGTCGATGATTGCATTCCTTGCTTTCACAATATTACTGAACATGGAGAGGTCAATAACGAGGGTCTACTGTTAGTATAATAATCCATTGACTAGCGTTATTCCGAAAACTGGGACTATTTAAAAAAAAACAAGATTATTATATAGCTGCTGTGCATGTAAAAAAAGAATTTAGGCCAACATGAATGCACCGATTCCCATCATCGGCAGTTACATTTTTGCCCAACAAAATTATTTTTTCTGATTTTTTCAAAACGTGGACTGTATTAGAAACAGTCAGCGACGGCGAATCAGGAGCGACGGTTATCTCGCGCAATGACAGTCACATTCAATCCACTTTCCATTATTTTGTGTTGTTACGAATTGCTACAATTGCAAAGAAATGTATACTATGATTGTCTTTTTGAATTTGGTGCTAATACTGTTATATGGAAATGGAATAGATCTTTGGATTATGGACGCGGATATTCTCTAATGGACGACGGCTGGATTATGAATGACGGACTAGACGCTTGTAATGCAATGTGAAAAAAAATTGTTGTGTTGTTCTTAACACGATTTTATGCTAAAATGGCTTCAACACAAACTTCTTGGAATCAACACCACTTCGTGTTGAAATAAACATATCAACACAAAATCGTATCATTCTCAACACCAATTCGTGTTGATTTTAACTCAAGTGTTATTTTCAACACACTTCTGGGGCTAAAATGGCTTCAACACTTTTTTTCGCAGTGTACCTATTCCTGTTAATTTATGGAAAAAATGATATCAAATTTATCGATTGCCACCTCCTCTCTCTGTATCAGTACTTCAATGTGGAACAATAATTCTCACTAGCGATGTTCGACATATTACCAACTGTAAAGTTAAGCATAATCCATTCGTCACATATAGTATGAAATTTCATACATATTCATCAAATTTATACCAGTTTTCACTGATTAAAACATGCATCCATCATGTATTCGCCAATTTCCAGAGTTTGTACCGCCCTAATTAATGTATTTTATTGTGTATTTTTACAAGAGAATGTCAATAGAGACTTTCCACCATGAAAGAAGTAAAATTATTATCTGGTTACAATTAAAATCCAATACCAACGAAGTAGACTCTTGGCAAAAAACTTTCGAACCGTTGTTATAGTTGTTATTGAAAAATCTGTTTGGTCGAAAAGTCGTGAAACTTTGTTTGGATGTTCCGGTAGAGTGACATCGCAAGAAAGTTCAAGAATGATATTTAACGCCTATTGAGGAGAGGGAGGCTTTGAAGCATGAACAGCATACAAGACAAAGTTGCATTCGTTCCTAAATCACGTAAATATAGCACGCAACACCCCTTGTTCTTGTATAAGACGGTGAACCCTAATCAGATTCGATATTCGATTCGCTTTTCAGATTTTAGGGGTCAAAACAGTTAGCTGCATGGCACTTGCATCGCTTCTACATTGGTCTATTTCACTCATATGGGATGCAATTCACCATAGCGGTTATCTTCAGAGGCAATTACTTCAGGCGCGAAAGCCAAATATTTTTTCTTTGTTTTTAAATAGCAAATATTACTTACATTAATACGTGGATTCCCTAATAATATCCGTCCTTCTTCAAAATACGAGAATCAGGTGAGGGACACCATTTTGTATACGACGCCAGTCAGAAGCTTTACTCATTTCGTCGCTTTTCGGTAAATGGCATTCCCATTAAGTGTCAGTATTTTGTTCCAAAGACGCTGCCTCTGTTCTGCTGCTAAATACAGGTGTAAATGATCTACAGCTTCTGATTTGCTAAGTCGTTTACTGAACGCGGAAAGCAAAACTGTCGAAAAGTCAATATGGTAGCCCAAATCGATCTTCTACTTTGATAGCGAACGACAGGCGCCCATCCAGTCTATTCCACACTCATCTGGACATGTGTCGAACATATTGTATAACTTATGCGAAAACCAATCGACTTACGAGTGTATGGTAACACTTCGTGTTTCAATGTAAATCTGCGATAAATCAAATCATTATACGACACGTTAGTCGTTGAGAAATCCCTCTAATCGCCGCGTTCGTTCTTATTAATTAGCAATACACACCGGGTACCGGTACATACACGACCGCAAGTCCGACTATTGGACCGCGGATTAGAGATCGTCTCAGTGGCGACCAACAGAGTGGATAATCAGGTTGAGAACACCTAGACACGAAGGTGAGGAAATCTATTTCTCACCTAGAGAGTGGAGTATTAGAATTTCTCAGATAATGACAGTAAATATATTTCCCCCACTATTCAGTACGGGTATTGTATGGAGAAATCTCAAGCTCCGATTATTTCCGAATCCGTAAAACTAGTTAGTGACCGCTATGCATGGTTGGCTACTCTTGAAGGCGACCCAGACACCACAATCGCATCGGATTATAAAGTTGCTGGACTGACAAACGGTCAAGCTGTTTTGAATACAAGTATACTTAGCTCTCACACATACATATATGACGTTATATACTATTACAGCTTATACATGTTGTTTCCCCAAGAATAAAATAATGATCCGTGAAGAACGACTAGTTTATAATGGCTCGTTGATACCTTGAATCAGTAACTAAATGTTCGAGTCGGCCGCCAAAACTTGGAAATCACAACCGTGAGCCTGCTTCCACGCTGGAAACGGCAACTCGGGATCCGATTTCTGATTGGAAATCACGACCTTGAACCGGCTCCCACGCTGGAAACCGCAACTCAGGATCCGATCTCGTTCCTGATTGGAAATCTCATGGCGGAGCTACTTCAAAGTTAAAAAGCCCAACCTTAATTCTAAATTTTTGTCTTGATTCCAAATTAGAAACGTCAAATTTGGGTCTGATTTCAAACTGGAATCGCAATTCCCTTGCCCTCAAACTGAAAATCCCAACTGCGGGCCTTTTTCTGGATTAACTGCGGGCCTGTTTCTGGATTAACTGCGGGCCTGTTTCTGGATTAACAAATCCCAGTTCAGATCCAACATTCAATATTCAGCCATCGGCCATTTTAGAATTTTCGCGTCAGTAACCGAAAGTCCCATTTTGTAGGAAAGTTAACTCCAATTTCAAAAGAGATGGTTTCCTACAAGATGATTTCCTACAATAGAGAAGTGATCAGAATCACTGACCATTATCCTAATCACTGACCATTATTATTTATCCAAATGAATTCCAAGTCATTTCCAGAGTATGGATCTCAGTCACTGTTTGATTGTGGATGTTCATTTGAACAGTATGGAGATGTAAAACTCATGATATTCAAACGGCACCTAGCCCAGTTACGCGGAATTAGACGCGGGCTAATAAAGGTAGCGCCACAGATCTTGCAAACTACGATCGTATTTTTCCGTCAGAAACTGTGAATGGAGGCGTTTGAAGGTGTAGCCATGTTTGATAAGTTTCTGCAGTAATATTTTGTGAAATCCCGACGTTGAGCCGGTTTCCACGCCGGAAACCGCAACTCAGGATCTAGTTCCTGATTGGAAATCCCAATGGTGGATCTACTCCAAAGTTGGATAGCTCAACTTTAATTCAGTTTCGAAGATGAAAATCCAAATTTTGGGCTTGATTCCCAAATTAGAAACGTCCAAGTTGGGTATGATTTCAAACTGGAATTACAATTCACGTGCTCTCAAACTGAAAATCCATGTTTCTGGATTAGAAATCCCAACTCTGAGATCGGATTTTTGACGGCAATTCAACATTCGATTTTTTCCCCCCAAAATGGAAATCCGAAAATTGAGCTGGTTTCGAACTTGAAACCCCAGCAAAAATATGAGTAGGCTTTCACAGAAGTGTACTGAAGCTTGTTCGTAGAAAAATGATTGGGTTTCCTGTAACTGTAACGGATACCCCTGAACGGTCAAACATATGAAACCATGGTAGTGACCAGGCTCATTTTAAGGCTGTGTTTTTTCATGAAACTTAATGCATTATAAAATTAAATTTCCATTATCTCTAGCGATAAGATTTTCGACACCGTATCGAGTTTTTGCTCAATAAATGAAATCGCCAAAACGAGTAAAACATTTCAGGGAATCATAATTTAGTGACAATTGTTTTCTTCTGATTTCTACAACTGAACTATTTGAACTATAATAGAACGGTTTGTGAACAGTTAGCCTTCAGAAATCCTCGCGAAGTATCCATCAAAAATATTTGAACTTTTAGATTCATATAATAAACATTTCGAACAAGGTGAGCGTGCCTCATTTTTTTTTTAATTTAGTCCTAGAAATGATTTTATGGCAGTGAAAAATACAATAATTCGAAAAAAACTCGACCCTCTCCAACTAAGTCACAGATCTGGTAGAGTTAATCGAGCAAAATAATCCACAGTCCCTGTTAAACTGTTGAAACGATTACGTCAAATACGAGAATGTCATTGTGTCTATTTCCACGGATAAATATTGAAAATAAATTGGTAGACCTTACCTTTTCAGCATGGCCGCAAAATGACCAATGAGTTGGCCTACCCTATGACATAAGCGGAGTTCGCAGAGAGCACTCGAGATTTCTGTGGAGTAGCAATACAAATATTCCTGTTAGCCCTTTAGTACTGACTTTGGTCGCTGTTCATTGAGTGGAAAATTATATTGCCATCATCAATCATTATCAATCGATAAATAGAGTTCGAACAGCGGGTGGGATAACACTGACTTATCCATCCATTCCACATCAGGTGGTCTCCATTGCATCATACTGGTTGTTATAGCGAGGGTCGTGTAAACAAATACACATGTGAGGGGGATTAACAAATAAAAACAAATCATTATATGAAATTTTTTGAAACATATTTTTTTTTATGCATGTGTACGTGACTATATAACAGTCTACAGATATTATATAATATAAAGAATAATAATAATAATAAAACGATATTGCTATAATTTTTACGAGATATGGATATATTCATTCCAGGCCAATACGCATTAACATATATTATATAATATACAGCATGGATTACCATATACTGGCAAGAGATGAATAAACAGTATTGACAGTTGATGGCATAATGCTCATCGGTGAAGTTAGATTACACAATAGCGTGAATAAGTTTCCACGGGAGATAAGATGTTGAACATATAGTATCACACTTACAACCGATTCGATTTGTGCGTCGTAATGTATAGTGTAGTGGGATATAGGGGCCGTCGCGGCTGATTTCGCGCGAGGCAATGGTAAAGGCTGTGTGTACAATGAGGGCTCAGTGGTGCTACTGTATACCCCTATCTTTGTTTCGGCCACGAACTGTCATGACGGTCGCTATCTTCAATCTTACTTGACTTTTCCGTTTTCCCCATCAATTTCAATGTATTGTTAACGATTCTGTATAATCAATGAATCTCACAATTTTACTGGAGGCCGCAATTGTTTAGGTTGGCTAAGCATACGGTATTTGAAGTTTGCACCTCCTAGTTATGTGATGAAATGTAATGTGTCATCGAATTCACCAAGAATTAGACTTTGTTATATTCCCCATCACTTCTAAGGTAGACTATTTCAATCGTATAGTCATGCTAAACATAATTTGCAACATAGCTGAATTTATCAATAATTGTGCTGTTTTCATGGATCTCATATCAGGTATACGTACATACTAGATCCCAATCAAAATATTTTAGTTCTGATTGAAGAACTTCAAATAAAACCTAATCCTTTCTCTATTTTAACAAATATCTGAACCTCACTGTAACACACTTTGCTTGCTTCTTTTACGTCCGTCATTTTGTACCAAACTCCAAAATATTTGAAGTGCAATTTCTTCGTAACCAGTATTTCGCTCATAAGAAAGATATGTCCCTCTTGTGGAAATTTGATTTGACTCGACAGTCACGTGACTCAAAGTGACCTCCAGAGTCCCAGGTCAAAGGTCAACTCCAGATCCGAGGTCAACGGTCACAACCCACCACAATTCCACCACATTCTCTTCCTCATTCCCGCTTCTTCTCCACGAATCATAAGATATTTTCCCCTTTATATACTACTCCCCGCTATACTTCAGCCTCTCGTAGCATACTTTCAATACTACAAATTGCATAACACAAGACTAAACCATCGTCACATCCCTCTTAAATACCCGGGGCTTCGCATGCTCGCCGGTGGTTCTCGTCATCCAAATCTGGTCTCGACGCGCTACGTCAACGGGGTGTTCCAAATGCCAAGTGCGTCGTATATCGGTAAATTAAATCACTTAGTTCCTTACAATGTGTTCAAACGATTACGACATAAACAAATGGTCCGGGTAGTTCTTTGATGTTTATAGTTCCTGACGCCAAAACTAATCGATAATGTTTTAATTTCCGTATTTTAGAACTTAGCGGTTACAAAATTCCATCAACCCATCATACATCACTTTCTTTGAACATCCGGTAAATCTGTGTGTAATCGTTTACGATTACGAAGGTTCAATTAACAGACCTATGATTTGGACAAGACTGACATTTGGAAGTGTTTTAATGGAGTACTCCGTTCATCGAATGATTTTCCAAAAAAGCATGGATTCTCCCTCTTCGGGGTTTAACATAGTTTTCTACTCTTGCCAATTCGATAAAATATCAACCTTAAACAATGACGGCCGGGCTTCGGGATCAGCGGGAAAACAGTATTTGGCGAGGGTGGGTCGGGGGTGGGGGAGGGGGGGGGATTTGTGTCGCTCCGTTCTAAAAGTTTTTGTAATGCTTGTGCCTTCTTCGCAGAATTGTAAGCCTAATTATTATACCGATACAATCAGTCGCTATTTGATCCGCTATTTGGTGTTCCTTTCCGGTGCTTCGCTTGTTATGAAAACTGGAAATCATTCCTCTGTCTGAACTGAGTTCACCCAATGGATAAACGAGCCTGAATTAGGTTTAATCAAAAACGCGATCTTGGCGACGCGACTCACGAATGACCGAATTGTGGCCACAGGCAATGAAACGAAGGTAGGTAGGCCTACTCATAATTCGGTTGGAAATAAAGAATCGGTTCATCATGAAATAGAACACACATTGCATATATAACTGCTTTTATTCGTTATACTGCGGAAAGTAGTTTTTGTGAATTTTTTAGTTCAAAATTGCATGATCCCTCCTCACGATACAGTGTCAACCCCCCGCCCCCTTCACAGTAACAGGACACCATTTCAGTCATCCCTATACAGTGTATCCCTCCCCATACGGCTACATGGCCCCATTTCTGAGACCATATCTCTTCCCAGTCGCACGCACGACCACACGCGCACACGGACGTGTGGCTGCTTTAATATAGTATAATTCAAAAGTGATATTATATATCAGTGATGATCAGTAATACTAAAACCCAATGTAAGCTGAGTTTCATCTGATTCTTTTGCAGAGTTGTAAAAACTGAGGCTTTGCTGGTTGAAAAGAGCCGAAAATAATTCAAACGTAATAAACCCTGCCTCGTTAGGGTGAAACACAATGAGACATGTGATACCAATACAATGAAAAGTCATTTACAATGTAGCGTGCACACCACTGAATGATATTGTGAGGTCATTAATTGTGTTTGAACGGTGTATTAACTGAGCAACTAATCAAATACGAACATCAAAGAGTCGAAAGGAAAGCCGTGGAAACAAGGTAAACAAAAATATGGATCGACCTAGCAGTCCCGTTTCGTTTGCGTAACAGGTGCGGTAACTTTATAGCACCGCCCCGGTACCTATCGCTGGCGTTTCCCAGTATTTTATCGATTGGTTATTAGATCGTTATCTAGATAAGAACACAGAAGTTCATACGGACTCATTCCAGAGAGCAAAATAAATAAGTTAGAATGAAACATTAAGTGCAATATGCTTGAATAAAAATCATTATAATGTAAAAGGAGCACCAATTGGAGTGTCCACAGGAAAACATATGCCCCATCATACACAAAATCCACTAAGTGAGCTATATGGACTGAACCAAATGTAGAAGACTACACGTACTCGCCTTGACCAAATGTAGAAGACTACACGTACTCGCCTTGACCAAATGTAGAAGACTACACGTACTCGCCTTGACCAAATGTAGAAGACTACACGTACTCGCCTTGACCAAATGTAGAAGACTACACGTACTCGCCTTGACCAAATGTAGAAGACTACACGTATACTCGCCTTGACCAAATGTAGAAGACTACACGTACTCGCCTTGACCAAATGTAGAAGACTACACGTACTCGCCTTGACCAAATGTATTTTTCTTCAGAGTACGTTTTCGTGATGTCATAGCGCTATGAAATATTTCGCGGTCCATCTTCGGAGAAGTGCCCCAGTATGACCTTTCGCTAACTCAGTTTACCAGCGTTCCTTCATAAAGGTCTCTTGACTAAAATGGATATGCGACGTTAACATGGGATAACTCCTTCGGGTTGGACAGTAATAAAGCTGACTTTTTCAATCCAAACCTGCAAAACCATATTTTTCTTGTATTACAAATACTGAAGTATAGCGGACCTGGAGAAAATAACGATGTCAATATTATAAAAATGGATATTAGCTTGATGAAATTGTTATCCTGACCTATTTTGGTATTGTTGACATTTTTATAGGGAGGAATTTCCCCCTATAAGAAAATATGGCACCTCAAACCAGAATTATATTATCACACAATATATGAGTAAGATTGATTATATGAAAGAACCAATTCAGTTTGAGTTTGGTTTGAGGTGTCAGTTTTTTGTTGCAAGAGAAATCGTCCCTAAAAATGCCTCAAATATAACAAAATAGATCAGGGAATGCAGCTTGGGGAATCAAGTAATACCATTTTGCAGGTTTTGGGATGAAAAATAAAAATGTGTTTTTACCGTCATATACAAATGAGTTTTTCCCGTGCAAACATCGTATATCTTTTGAAAAACACAATCCAATTGCCTAACACAATCCAATTGCCAAATCCTATCACAACTGTTCTCTTTAGAGTTAATATTTTCGTTTGTCAATCTCTTGTATTTACATATCCCTATTTTGGTGAATGCACAGAAACATGCACTGTAGACACAATATTTATTTATCGGATTTGTTGAAATCTCCTTAATGTGCTGGGATAGAGTGGCAATATAATCAGAAAATATAAACACACAATCTAGGTAAACTAAGATGGCAAATCAGGGGACAATCATCTAGACATAACGCTATTAAAACTTCGTGCGAAATGTTCGCCGATATTCTACGAGATCCCATAATAAGCCAATCACGACAATTTCTACTTCTTCGCTCTGACAATGACAGGAGTTTTGTTCAAGAAGATTAACATTTCCACACGGCACAACCTTTTGATATTTTCTACCCCCTAACAAAGCCAGAATTTTCGGCGGAAGTAAACTCTTTGATCTTTACGGTTTACCACACACACCGTCTGGAAATGATGCCATATTTGGATAATGTTTCAGGATAATGCTGTTATATACATTAGTCCACGTGCTACCGTGTGTAATTACTGTGGGCGTGATTTTGAAATTGTTTCACAATGCAAGCTAGCCACCTGATTGATTAACAAATGTAGTTTCAGAATTCGCGCGGGATTCATATAGGGCTGAATTCAGATATAATATTCCGTGATATTATATCTGAGTTTACTGAGATTGATAAACACAGTGACTATTTATTTTCCTACCACAGTATCTGTGTACATACGAAAAGTACACAGTGGTGTGTGCACAAATATGTACACAGTGTAGCAATCTTAATAAATTAATATCCTATCAATGCTCCCCAATCGTACATGTCGCCTACAAGCGACATATCCAAATGGGGAGGAGATAGGATTTAATTTTAATTAGACTGACAGTGTAGTGACCCGTGTTCTCCATGCCCTGGTGCTCTCCGTGCCTGCAATTACCCTGAGTGTGAGCATCTAATTATTTTAGACTTTTTTTTGTTATTCGTTTCACCCATGACGGTTGCAAATAATGTGGCGAATATTTTACTCACGGTTAAAAGTGCTCTGATGAATTATTCAATATTGTACATTATACAAGCTGCTTTTATATTGAAAATTATTAGATGGGCCACAACGATAAACGTAGATGGATAACTGCATGGAGCACAAGCAATCACATACAAGTTGTATCGATCGTGTTACCACACACTACTTTCTTTCTTTTGTCGTCTGATTTCACGGCCAGGGGTTTAAGCTTAAATGTTTAATACAGGTTGGATTTTTTATATAAATCAGCGTGTAACAGAGCTATAGTGATTGAATCTATCAGTGCATCAACTCTATTTGATCTTTTGGTAAAATAGAAGTTTCCCTACATGCAAAGGTGATATATTAATTGGTTTGACTGGGGGCTTCCTAAGGCTCCCACATGGTGATGATTTATTAATTAGATATTCCAGGATAATAAAAAAAAAAAATAACAATAAAAAAACAACACTTTTTAGTATACACTGGGTATAGGCTACACAATTATAGTATTACCAGTAGGTACTATACTATGGTATATAACAGACATATCACCAAACAGTCTGTTTGATATTAGCAAACAATATTTTGGTATCAGCACATACTTTATTTTCGGTGATGTCATTTAAGTTTGGCTGGATGCCAAATAAAGATCTGTACTCGTTTATATCAGCAAATGATTTGCTAATATCACCAAATCATTTGTTAATATCATCAAATAAGTCGGACGATCAAAGAAGGATTAACAAACTGCATATATTAAGTTCCCTGTTTAGAATAAGGAGAATTTTATGTAACCAGAGAAGGTAACAGGCACATATTTAATGATATCACTAATTCATTTCCTTGTATATAAAAAAGTATTTACTGATATCATCGAATGATATACTGATATCATCATTTGGAGCTAAGTATCTGATGATACCTGCGAATCATTTGAAGATATCAGAAAATATTTAATGATATCAGTAAATCCTTTTTTGTTACGCAGTCTGTCTTCTCGTTTACAAGTATCTTTCTTTTTCGCAAATTAATATCTGTCTTGGTTCATGGCGTCAGACCATTCAATTAGGAATGAGATGGGGAAAGAATGAGCGGTTGGCAGGTAGCCTATAGGCGTACATATGAAGACGCTAATTTATACGTGGAATAATATTATCATTCAATTGAAGTTCACATTTCATGCCTTATTGGTATTATTGGCTGAGCGATAGTTTTACCGATATACAGCACAATACAATAACGGAGCATTGCTGGAGGTCCTTGCTGTGGGGGGAAATATTATGGATTAGTCCAGCTACACGGTATGTCATCAAAGGTTGTAATTGGAGAAAGGAAGTCTGAACAGTTCAAATCATTCCAGTTTCCAGGCGATGAAAGGATATTAAAGTCCCACTGATGGCATCGTTAACCCATGAAAACCTGTGGTTGGATGCAAAATTGTGTAATAACTTAAATATTAAAAGGGTGAGTGAGTGAATATGATTCAACGTCGCTTTCAACTATATTTCAGTCATATCACGACGTTTGGGTCCTATTCCTTTTCACACCCGGGAAACCCACGGGTAGTGTCCTATTTGTATTTGTATTTATCTCTGTTGGACATTGCATTAACGCGAGCGTCCACCAATTATAATGTCTTTTTCGAGTGGCTTGAAGGGGGCATCGAAGGTAGGGATTTTTTGGTTGGCTCAGCTGAATTGCACACCACGCTGGTCTAATATCATTTGATGTCGCCGCCGTCTAGACTCGGAGTGCATAAGATTATTTTTCGAGGAATACAAATGGGAAGCGTTGACAGGATATTAATTTATTAAGATTGGCTTCAGAAAATAATGTTATACGATCGCGGTCCATACTTCATGCAAGGATCACGATGATGTATACAATAACCGAATCTAGGATTAAGATAACAGTGTCTCAATGGTCTTGGACGTTATTGACGACACAAGAAATACCACTAGCCAATGAGAATTCAAACACGCGGATCCCAAAATATAATTCCGCTTAAGCCGGTGCTAGGGGCCGTGTGGTTACTTCATAGTCTCCACATCTGCAATAAAAGCGCGGCTGAGATACTAAGGCCACGTCCAACAATCCTCCGTATTCTCGGGTCTGAATGTGAGTTGCCGAGAGAAGCTTTCTTGTTGAGTTATATGAATGCTATTTAGTCGCCAGACGTCGTTAACTTTTCCCACCTCTTATATAACTCTCCGAGATATCCAGAACGACGAGGTAACGCTACTGCTACTCGAACTCCCTGTAATCAATGCTAGTTTCCTGTCAAACTACCACGGTTGAAGAGGAGCGACATGTGTTTTTTCCTGTCACTAACAAATCAAACAACTCCGTACCTGGGTTTGGATATCGTTGTCGAGCCTGGTCCACTACAGATAACTACGGATGATTGTATGCGACACAATGAATGAATTGGATGCAGCGCGTCATCAAGCAGATGGTTAGAACAACCATTCATCCTGCATTCCCCACGGAAAAAAAAGAAGAAAAAAAAATCGATCCTTCCTAGTGGCTTTGCTGGTATCTGAAGTTTTAAGCAGTAGTTCCTTTACACACGAAAAGTAGAAACCTGGACACCTGGATAACGCGTCCGCTTTATAGAATGATGCGCCGATTGCGATACACTTCGTCGTCGTGGTAGGCTGAAGAATCAACGCTCAACGCTGAAGCCGTGCAGCGGCCAATGTTGGCAATTCTCTATTCGCACCTAAAATCACTCTCATTGGTTGGTGGTCGGTTGCCACGGTGAACTTTCGATAATAAGGATACGCTCTTCACTCCAGCAACGAATGACAAAGATTCCTTCTCCAACTGACAGCTATAGTTTTTCGTCCCCGTACTTCGTCACATGGGACGTTATCCCTTCAACTCCATATGCTGAAGTATCAGATGTGCGTTTCAACGACTTCTCTGTGTCGTCATGTATCAACAGATTACTCAATCGCCGTCATCTGCACTCTGGCAAAACCTCTTCACGTGCAAAAGTTCATAGGAAGGCCGTCAGCTCAGTAACCATTTTTGGTGCTGGAGCTTTGACCGTCAATCAGGAATACCTTGGCAGGTAGAGAACGAAGAACTTCCATATGCATACGACGAATCAATCGTCCATCTTGGTAGAATGAAATGATACTTGTCAAGACAAAGTGGAAAGTGTAACTCTTCCGACCCGTCTGAGTACTCAGTCTGGAATATGTAAGTGGTCTTCTATCGTTTTGAACAGATTAAATTGTTGTCCAGTCAACGCTTCACATCTTTCGATCTTCAATTTTCTGCTCCAAGATCGATTGAAAGTTTGCTGCGGACTATGATACACCAAATGCATGGCAATGATACCGATGTTGGGGCAGTATTGAAGCTTTGACCGTCAATCGCGAAGAAAATTCAGCCAATGATAGAGTTCCTGTACAGATCCATTAAGGGGATGATTTAGTGGCAATAAGTCATGTAATAGGAAAGAGTCTCTTATTTAGTGTACTCTGCTTGAATATAGTAAAGTAATACATCCAAATGTCCTTGTCCCGCGGAGAATCCCACCATATCATGTTTGACATGCTGGTATATTTAGATAGATAAAAATCCACAAAACATTTGTTCTTGGGACTGTTCTTAAGTTCACAAATAATAAACACACAGTATTGAAATGTCTATTAAAAACTCTATATTGTCTGTGCTACAACAAAGACTACCTTAGAAAAGAAAATTCCATTGGAAAGTATTTTTAAAAGATTTTTTATCATTTACTATGCCAACATAATTGTCAAAGGCAATGATAATTCGTGTCAGCCAATATGAAGGACAGTCAAAATCTGTGCGGATTTATCCAAGACAGGTGTGGGTCTCTCCCTTATAACCAGCCTGTATTAGTTTGAAACCTAATACATCTGAACTGCCTATGGTGGCCCATTCGTTCACAGCCTGTTCTGATTGTGCATGGATCTAAAGGAAGCTGCATAATTACTTGCCAATTGACATACATGTGTGATTTGATCCACATGACAGGTAGGCTCCGTTCACACAATTACTGATAAAGAAAAATATATATAAAAATACGTCCCGAAACAATTTTCATATCAACATAGTCTTTGTTGTAGCACAAACTATACATAATTTTCTGATCTGCCTTTCAATATTGTGTGTTTAATATTTATGGAGTTCTGCTGGCAGACTTAAGAACAGACTGACAGACTTTGGGAACTTTTATTTATGTAGATAAACCTGCATGTCAAACATGTTATGGTGGGATTCTCCATGGGACAAGGAAAATTTTGATGTATGACTTTACTATATTCAAGCATAATACACCAAATAAGAGACCCTTTCCTATTACATGACTTCCAAAATATTCCACTACATCATCCCCTCAACCTAAAGTCGGACAGCCAGATTCTGTCGGACCAAGAGTGCTTACTCCCAATTGGATTCCTTGTTTAGTACGGTATTATTTTGCATATCTTAAGGGTCAAGAGTTCCGAAATATTGTTCTGCCTTATAATTTCATATTAAATGATTGAACAGCACTGCATTAAAAATCTATTAGATGGATTTCTTTAATCTGACGTCATTGGGAGACAAATTAATCGACCGTGTAACGCTTGCAGTATAAAATCGGCAATGACCAGCGCAGCAAGCCCACTTAGCCTTAAATAGGGACTGGACATTGGTCAACTGTTTGCTCCTGACCTTGTCTTTGTCTTGTCGGAGAGTCTCCGGATGAAAACATAAACAAGAAATCTATATCTCTGTTCTCTCTTCTTTATTCAGCTTTTACTTTGACTACGAGAAGAAACTAATTGCAAATGAGAATCACTGACAGTTCTGTTTGAGCATAGGTTGTCCACAACATTCAAGGAAGTCACTATTTAGTTGACTGAATATCATTTCTACTGTCTGAACGAAGTTCAATGTCAGTGGAAATGAGGCCCTTTGATAACGCTTCATTCAAGTCTAGCCTATAGACTAGTATTGGACCCTTCTACGGGGGGCCCTCGGTGGCCGAGTGATCTAAGGCGCTTCGCTGGTGACCGCTAGCCTCACACCGCTGAACCGGCACGGGTTTGAGCCCAGTTGGTCCATGTGTGAAAGTTTGTCAGTTACTTGCCGAAGGGCGGTGGTTCTCTCCGGGTACTCTGGCTTCCTCCACCAACCAAACTGACTGTCACCATATGAGTGAAACAAACTTGAGTGTGACATTAAGCCAAATTCCCTCCCTCCCTCCCTTCTACGGAGGGCCAACCCTTACCAAAAAATCCTATAGGATCCAATGGGACAGATGATCTGTCCTATAGGATTCAATGGGACAGATGATCTGTCCTATAGGATCCAATGGGACAGATGAGCTGTCCTATAGGATCCGATAGGACAGTTACTTCTGTCCCTTAGGATCCTATAGGACAGATAATTCTGTCCTATAGGATCCTAAGGGATAGATAAATCTGTCCTATAGGATGGATTATTCTATGCTATAGAACATGTATGTGTCCTATAGGACAGCCATTCTATCAATTAAGAATTGTTTTTGTCCTTCACATGTGACAGAGTGTGAGGAACCAAACACATTTTACATGCATACATTGTAAAGAAAAGCACATAATAGGTGGAAAATGTGAAAAATCTCATAAAAACAATGTTTTTTTATTATTTTTTTCTGCATGATACATATTTACAAATATTGAACATAAGGCAAGAAATCAAAGTATTTTGTCTGTTATCATTCGCAAATATTAGCACGAGTATGTAAGCTTATATACATGTAATGATATACGTATGATCCAACTGATACAATGCTTCACTGATTAATTTATTGGAAGATATGAATTTAATCCAATTTCTGATACACAAATTAAAACCCAATTTAAACATGTAAATTCTACATTCGGAATTTCTGTAGACTTTTAATTACATCAATCGAGGCATCGAGGCAGTAAATCCTAATAGATTAAACAGATTCTGTTTTTTAAATCTCTGTAAAATGGGGTCTTCGATGGAATTTTTTTAACTGTGGAAATGGAATTAAAAATCAGAAAAAGGAGCATGTTAGCGCATTACCTCGATTTCAGTATTTGTTAGTCCACGGCAGGGATCAGCAAATGTACTATACAATGACATAATAATGCAATTCTTAAATACAGATTCAGAATATGCATATATATACAAATACTAACATTGTAAACAATCTTCTTGAAAACCAAACTTTACATTCGCTTTACTCCAAAGGAGACAAAAAACATCTAAAGTGATTCATTACAAAATGTTAGTTGACCATGTAATCATTTTAGATATATATGGTTCTTAACTATTCATAGTTAAGACCGCAAATAGGAAGTGTCCATACTGTTGTAAACCATCTGATTGTTCAATAAGCTTATTGAGATCAAAATTAATCTCCATTTTTGGACAATCGATCAAGTAAATTTGAAAAGTTCATCAAATCTAGAAAATAAAGTATAAGCTTACTATCCGCAGAATTTAATAATTGGGAATTTTCACCTTATAGTTCAATTGTTTATTGACACAAAATAAATTTCTTCCAATGAATAAAAAAATATCCCCTCATGGTGGCAACAGATTTCCAGCAGATAAGGCAGCAGATGTAGAAATGTACTTTTTTTGATTGATTGAAATTGTAGTTTAAGGGCCGCTTCCCATACGGATTTCGCGGCCCATCAACTCAATGTTTTATTTAAATTTCACGGTACATTTCTTCGTTAATTTAAGATCTTTTGCAGCGCTAGATATTAAAATAAATAATTAAATAATGAATAACAATAACAATGAGGAAACATAAATACTAGTACTTTTTTCTTCATCTCCTCTGGTTTTATAGCATTTCCAAAAGAGAAACAGCTTGATACAATGTGTGTGTATCGCAACA
Source organism: Hanleya hanleyi (assembly GCA_036873755.1). NCBI lineage: Eukaryota > Metazoa > Mollusca > Polyplacophora > Lepidopleurida > Hanleyidae > Hanleya > Hanleya hanleyi. The sequence continues at coordinate 146,714 of JAVTVY010045343.1, forward strand.
AAGAATTTTGGGTTTCAGTGGACGACAGGGGAGGCCTAAATAAGCCTGCGTCGTAGCGAATATAAATAAATAATTTACAAGAGTTGAATGTTGGAAAACAGGGGGTAGTCTTCCACATTGTCTAATGCGTTAATTTCCCGATCAAAGATAAAGTGGGCTTATTCTACCGGTACGGTACTGCATTAAACTGGTCTGAAATACCATTTCTGCTCGCGCTGTTTCAAATAGTTAATGCTACCATTGTTTACAGATACCGTTAAGACTTCCGCCCGTCATGTTATGACTTTTCCCAGCGAACCAAACTCCCCCCACAGTGCAATTTTAACACAGAAGTATATGGAAAAAACTTCAAAAAAGTACAGTTCAGAATCCATTTTAGCATGATAATTTGAAGAGATGTACTATCTTTCTCTTCACCAAGTTGTAGAAATTTATCTCAAGTTTGAGCTAAGATTTTTAGTAAAAACCTGCTACGCTCCATTGAGGCCTAGGTTAAAAATCCATCAGTTGCGCGGGTGGCAATTACGGCACCGTAATTGATAGAACAGCCGATCTTTGTTAAGAGCTGCTGTTACTTCCGTTGTATCTAAAATCGGGGCTGAAATCAGAGTTTTCCCCCATATAATTGTGTGTTAATTAATACCTCCCCATTTTGTTAGATACAATGATGTCACTGGGGGATTTTCTTGTTGAATTTAGATTTTATAATAAAATTAATAAGTTTAATAAATAATTAATTAATAATCAGTCCAATCCAAAGATTTTATAATAAAATTGGACATAATGAAGAAAATAATTTTAGAAGAATACACCAGTTCTAACATGATTTTCAAGAAAAAAAATGTCCATTAATGAATACTCTACCCTCTTCATTATCACCAATTATATACAGATAATATTATTCTATTTTCCTGGTATTCAACAATTTGAGGAGAGTTATCTCCCCTGTACCGGTATATTTTAATTGGCCACTGGTGGCGCCACCATGCTGTCATATGAGAAATTATGACAACAACAGCAGGAAAACAAAGTTGATTTGTTCATGTTAAGCTGGAACTATTGGGGTTTAAAGAACTGTATTGCAGATGGTGATGAGTGAAGCTACATGTAGTGATGGTAAGTAAGTTAGAAATATAATTATAATGTTATAACTTAATTGGCAAAACAATTCTAATTTCTAGTTAAACTCAGAATGTTGTAATGTGGACCCTCTATGAGCTTTAACTATCAACAAGTTTCTCTTCATATACTTGGCATATTAAACAATTGATAATCTTCTCAGTAACTACTGCAGCACTTACCCTTATATTTGCAGTCAAAATTAATGAAATAAATCAATTCACAAAGAAATATCCATAACTCAATCTGTCTCAAAATTCCTTTCAGATCTACCCAGGTTCATCCAGGCAGTGTGAATTGCCATTGTTGCATTGTCAACTGGAAAAGCCCAGGCTTGGGGACCTCATGTGAAGATTGGCCATGCACCCCTGAAGGAAATACCCCGGAGGGTGAGATAAATAGGTTATATCACACCACTGCTTGTGTATTTCCTGTTCATGTCAAACCGTAGGATTTAACTTGCTAGGAAGTTTGAGGGGGGGGGGGAGGCATGTTAGCTCTCAATAAATCAGTTGACATCCTCACTTGTTGTTTTGAAATAATTTTCGTTTCCTGCTTATATTTCCAGAAGATTTGAGAATATTTCCATACCAAAGTTCTGATGAAATCGCAAAGGAATATTTATTAAAATAAATTGATAAAAAATACACTGTTGGCATAACCGATATTTGCTATGATAAAAATGTGACCAGGAAAAGCAGGATAAATTATGATCAGATTTCCTATAACCCTGATAACAGGCTATATTTTAATTGTCTATTTATTGCACTATTCTTGATCAAGGCTAAGGATTGCTGCATAATTCAATTGTACATCTGTACCCACATCTTGAAAATGAGAACATTTCATGCAACCAATCGGACATGTTCGAGGCGCACATTTCATCGACTCGGGGCAGACATGTGATCATGGAAATCATGCAGCGTCTATTGTTGAATTACTTCTTCGCCAAAGAGGAAATAGCATCAGGCAATATTACAGGACCAATACAACTGGATGACGAACATTGTTAAAATCATATTAGTGTACATTCTCAATATTTTTTCCAATTGTGATTGCGTTTTCATTTAGCGTTGATCCATTGCAATATTATTTAATGACGATATGCAATATAAATTCAAATAACAAATATATCTAAGCAACAATGTTACAATGGATTAAATTTATTTAACTTTTCAGACGAAGAAGACCACTATTCACACTGGTGGTTTTAAATCCAGGTTGGACCATATTATGGGGCAGAGCAGATATTCTAAGGTAGCTATTGATTTATTGATTTTTGATACTGAGTTTGTGTCTTGGATTGAATGTAAATTTTATAAGGCCAATTCTCGTAAAGCAAGTAATTACTTGTATTCTACAAGTTGCTGCTACAAGTCACACTGTGTGAATGGGGCTGTAAACAGAGATGATTCTTAAGTAATTGATATATCATGTATTTTGTAGAAGACTCTGCCAGTTATAGAAGACGACAGTGATGAGGAAGGAGGTTCGTTTGCCGAAACATCAGAAACATATGCTAATGTAAGTATAAATTACATTATTGACAGTGCACCACATAATGTAACCATACTATAGTTTTCTCCATCACATCTACATGTAGCTTTCATTTTTTGTGTTTGCATTTTCGTGAGTGAAATAGTCCTATAACAGTCGACCAACACAGGCCATATTCATACAGCATCTGCATTTATTTAACTACAATGTAGTTTGTCATTCAAAAGTCCATGAACTGATCAAATACTTAATCCTTTGTTTCCAGATTTCCGACATCGAGAGTGTTGCTGATGATGATGGCACTCTGCGACAGACATTACGAAGAACTGAGGAAGAAAACAGGAAGCTACGAGCAGACATTGGCGATCTTCATGAAACTTTGCAAAGTCTGAAAGGTAAGTCTGGCTCAGCATTCTTTCTGTATGCAAGATGGCCAAATAAGGGAATAAGACGTATGCATGAATATGTATTTGGAAATATATGGAAGGGTGTCCTTATACACATATATTCTGCAATAACTATTTTCCAAACAAATTTCCTCAAATGCTTTTCTTCAGATCAGCCATCAGTGGTTTCGCATTTTACACATGCATGATTCTCAGCGTAATGAATTATCTCCTTTATAATATAATTACCTCATTTAAATAGCATGAGAATGTACACATGATCCGTATTGTAATTTAACTATCCTCAATATGTTATGGCATTTGCGAATACATTTCTATTGTTTTTTGTTCTCTCATTAGATCTTCCAAGAATGGTTTTGGACTTGTCACAACTTGTACAGGAAGTGAAGCAAAGCTGTCAGTGCAATTGTGCTCAGGAGACAACTACCCCAGAGAGACATCCCTCACCGATGGTACATGCTGCTCCACTTGTACCAGAGTCCTCTCTATGCCGACTACCCAGTCACCAGCTCCATCTCCGCTGGTTGTTCGAACACCAGGTACCCTGGGATAGCAATCTCCAGTTTTCGCCATCTCACAGCATACCACCGAATTAGATGTTGACCTTGTAAGTCATATGTTTTTTTATCGTTCATAATAATAAAAGCTTTATCTATACTCCATTACAAACTCTTTAGCCCAATACAAGCGTCTAGTCCGTCATTCATAATTCAGTCGTCGTCCATTAAAGAATATCCGCGTCCATAATCCAAAGGCCTATTCCATATCCATAGGAATGTAATGATATATACAGAGAAAGGTAAATTGGGATATCCTTACATAAGTACAATATGTTTAAAACAGTGATACCCGAAGAACAATTTTATAGTGAGTTTAAATACTTAAAGGGTCTTCTAAAGCTGACTGATCATTTTGGTAGCCTATTGAAACAAGTTGATGCTATTTATATTCACGCAGAATATTACAACAGTTATTTTATCATCTTTCAGGCGGTGGTGTCTGGTAATGTATATCTGCCAAGACGAGTTGTACAGAACATTATCCGGAGTGATCCCCGAAAGATGGCCATGGATCTAATGTCAGCTTTATTCACAGAGTCAAATACTGGACCTGATGCAGACGTAAAACCACTCATTGAATCAAGACAAGATAACTGCTATACAAGGTAATTGTTCTTGTCTATGAAAATATCTCGGATCTTTTATCAGTTTTATGTACTGTGACAAAAACATTTTGAGCGCTTAGCGTCCCATAAGCCAGGTATTCAAATTAAATTACCCCGCTATAATAAAATGCTGTAATACTTAAATAAAGAGCCAATCAAAGTAAAATTGCACAAGTATTAAACTTGGTTACCCACAAACTTGCAGCTGCCTATTTGACTGAGTATATAAATTGGGGTTCCAAGCCTTTGGCAAGTTTAATCCATTTCTTTTCTGCATTGCAGCCCTATACTTCTAAATGTCTTTTAATGATGTGCTAATGAAATATTTTCTTTTACCCCTTTCGCTAAAGTACTACCAAAAGAAGTTTCCTGGCAAGGATAAGATATACAGGATTCTATGAAGGCCAAACTGAATGGCGAACAGAAGTGCTACAGACGGAAGGAGAAGCACAGAGAGGCTCCCCACATCATTCCCCAGTGACAACATGGCACACTGATATTATGTCATTCTAATATATACCCTCTATATTTATGTGTATCCTGCGTTATTTTGTATACAATAAAATGTCCGTATGCACGGATCGGCTTCTGTTAAATGTCTTCATGGGTAACATGTCTTACATGTTACGTAATAGTACCTGTGTGTTATCTGAACATTACTGATCAGTTTCTGTTCAGTACACAGTAATTATTTGATCAGTACTGTTTAGAGAGCAATCACTGCTGTTCCATGTAGTTGCTGTAAGAGGTTATTCCTTTAAAAACTTCAGGACGTTGTGTATGTGCCATGACTTCAGTGATACCAGGGACCAGAAGCGAGTTGACCTGATCCATTTTATTTACTGAACTCCACATTTAAAGGTTCACCTCATTTTCAGAAGAGTACCCTGAAAATAGCTATGGAATATTGCTGAACTTCATAAATGATGCTACAGGACAGTCCTATAGGATTCAATAGGACAGTCCATATAGGGTCCAATAGGACAGTCCTATGGGATTGCTGTGGGAAAATGTCCTACAGGATCCCATAAGATTTTGCCTATAGGATAGTCCTATAGGACTGTCCTATAGGAGTGTCCTATAGGACTGTCCTATTAGATCCTATAGGACTGTCTCGTAAGATCCTATAGGACTGTCCTATAAGATCCTATAGGACTGTCCTATAGGACAATCCTATAGGACTGTCCTATAGGCAAAATCCTATGGGATCGTATAGGACATTTTCTTATAGGAATCCTATAGGATTTTTTGGTAAGGGAATGATCGGCTGATGCAGCAACAACAACATTTTCCCAGTTAGACGGCAGATTTTGAAATCGAAAACGAGGCCGCGCTATGTCATCAGTCATCTCAGACAGTCACGTGGTTGTGTATGAAGATTGGGGTGGCTCCTATAAATAGTGATCCATTGAAAATGCTCGTATTAGTTTAAAATGGCGGAGTCGAATGATCAATCAGTGAAGTGGAGACAGGTGGAACAGTACGCTGACACTGTCTGTTAATATCTTGATTTAACAGAGAGTACTACAGTCTATATTCAAGTCGCGCTGAATATCGTGATCTCACGCGAGACCCGAATTGAAATTGAAACTGACATAGGGAGACTTGGTAGTTTCGAAGCTCCCAACACACTGCAATGGGTATCTCAGAACCGCCAATAGTCCGCGATCGATATTTGAGTGTTTGTCTGACCATCACTCGCGGTCTAAATACCTGTCGTCTTGGCAACGAGGTATATCTCGTGCACGCCAGCTCTGATCAAATATTAAATGAAAGCAAGAGCCTCAGGCGCATGTATCCAATGGATATATGAGTCTGAATTCAGTAAGTATTTAGCAGATGAAGCTACTACATAAAATCTGATGTGTGTCCACTCACAAGTTTACAGTTCTAAGACAAAATCTGAAAGAAGAACGACTCTACTAATGCAACCACACAAAAGATAAAGAGACACTGTATCAAGCCCAGAAGTTTTCTCTGATTTCATTTAAGACAACATGCTTGAGACAATGCAAATGCTTCAGCACACCTGGCATCTGTAATCACTCTATGGACCATACAGGTAATATTCGTCATCTATGTCCGCCTGAGCATAGATCCAATGAAGACTTTCTGTGTTTTTGCAGCTCTGTACTCTCTGACGACGTTCTCCAGATGAGTGCTTTTTACGGTGGAGAGGTCAGGCTAACTGGAATGTAGAAGCAAAAAATACGTTGCTCCTACATTTCACTTAACCTGGCCTCTCCACCGCACAGCGCGCTCATCTGGAGTACGATATCACAAAGTGATAGTGACTTATTGTATGTCTAATTATAAAAAATAAATATAATTATTTTAAATAAGATTATAGGTTTGCTGCACAGACAAGGTGATCACTCGATGATGAACATGAGTCACCCAACCATTTGATAACGCTCCACCAAACAAACGTGTCTCCGTGAACACGGTGTCTGTTGTTCAGAGAAAGTACCAAAGAGCTAGACTGGATTCAAATCCATTTATCCATTGGTAAATGAGGTCTGAGAACCTTGGGTGTATTCGGTACCTTACCAACAATGGCGTTCACGAGAAATATTCTCAAAGAAAAGTATTTAGACTGCGAGCGCTGTAGAGGCTGTCTGTTGGCCGGTTCAAGATACCCACGCACAGTTGACTCTTTTGCACGGTGTTGAGGGCTTCGAAACCGCCGAGTCTTCCAATGTCAGTTTCAATTTCGAATTCGGGTCTCACGTTAGATCACGATCTTGGGCGAGACTTCACTGGAACGTTATATCAAAGGGCCTCATTTCCAATAAAATGACTCCGTTAAGACAGTGAAAATGAGTTTTCACTCAACCAAAAGCCTGATGTTTGCATAATAACACTTTTCTGGATGTAGTCGTTGATTTAACAGGTATAAGAAAATTAGGGTCACCATAACTAAATTTGTGCGGAGACCGGCAAAGTCGCTTTCCAATGTTGCCTGGAGTAAAATGTTGATTGCGAGTTATCGCTCTAATATTACCCTCTCTATTTTTTGTATCCATGACACGTCTTCCATCAACGATCTTGATTTTGTCTCTGGAAAATACTACAGGGGCGTCACTAGAATTTCAAAAGGGGAGGGGGTGCAAATGTTTTCAATTTGCAAGGGCGGATTTAGCGAAAGTTCATAGGGGGATCGACTGTCGCAGCACAACAGGCGAGTGTCCAGGGGCCGCCTAGGCCCCGGAATCACCGGGGTCCTAGATCGCCGGAGATGCGTTCTAAGCGTTTTCTCGGATATAAATCTGAACATAATGTAGGCAGATTTATGGTTCACGTTTGTTTCGCATTTATAAACACACCTCGTGCCTGAATCCAGTTGACTTTCTAGTTATATTTAATACATAAAAAACGATGACCTTTACGTCATGGAACATTATGAAACAATACGCGTACCTATAGGACTGGTTTACACAAAGCTTAAATAAGCGAATCCTGTCAGATCAACTGGCGATGGTCCAGGGGCCGCCTAGGTCCCGGAAGCTCCGGGGTCCTAGATTGCCGGAGATGCCTTCTACGCGTTTTCCGGAAATAAATTTGAAAATAATGTATGTAGATTTAAGGTTATATTTTCAATTTTGCTTCCCATAAGCACGCATCGATATTGAAAAATATCACACCTTATGCCGGACTCCATTTGACTTTCTGGATTAACGCGTACCGGTAATTACGAGATACCGGTTTGGAAAAAAAATTTCAACATGGCCCCTATAGACGCTTCCGTATATAACAAACTACGTTCGTGTCAGTACATAGTGAAACCCCAACTTAAATAGTACGCTCACAAACCACATGAATAGATGATTGTCTGTTCAATACACTTATACTCTAATTACATGATCCACGTTCGTTTATTTTACGTGCATGCCCCCGTCGGAAAATTTAGAATTTTCCCTGTATTTTGGCGTAGTTTAATGCTAAACTGGGTGGGGGGGGGGAGGGGGGGTGATATCTTACAGAATTTTCGTATTTCCAATCTACGGGCAAAAAGTGGGATGCGTTCGCACCACACGCACCATGGGTAGCGACGCCCTTGTACTAGTCCCGGATTTGGTTTCTCCAGTTTGTAATTAACCAGAAATTCCTTGTTCGGTGTTTGGCTTTTCCCAGCAAACTGAGCTCATTTTCTGATCTAGCCTGTCTCGATGATCAATATAATATTATCCATCCCCAAGCAATTACACTACGTGGAGAACTGGTATTAATCAAAGAGACACGAGGGAGAATATGATGGTAATCAATGATGTATGTAGATTACATCGAGTGATCATTCGAGTCGACGACTTTGGCAGATGTCTCTAGCGGGTCAAGTAGTTTAGATTTACTAGAAGGCTTTGGGTTATTAGGATTAAAAATTCACTGGTAATATACATCGACCTTTATCCCCAATTACATAAATATGTCACATAAATGTCACGATATATAAACAAAGAAGAATAACTACCTTTTTATTTTTATTTTATTTATTCATTTATTTATTTATTTCAGGGATCAACAGGTATACACCCAATAACTGATCCGAATAAATATTATATACAGACAATGAAGCAACATACACATAAAATTTATAAACTTAAATTACATATAGTGCTAAATATAAATAATTAAGACAGCTTTTATCACATAAGTCTTTCATTTTGAAATACACAACAGGATTAAAATAAGAAATAATAATAAATTGAGGATAATAGAAAGATCGTGTCCTGTAAACCGGATAAACTATGTGCGTATCGATATGGAAATGTATTTCCTCGTAATCACCTTTCAGATGTATGATTGGACGGAGCATATCACATGATAATACACCAAAGAATGGGTATAACCAGAAATTTTCAAATGTAACAAACCGAAGGACGCATATACAGACACACACATCTTCTCACAGCGTTTTCACGTGAGAGGAATGGTTCCGTTTCATTGCAGCTAGATTGTGTCTACAATTTTGATAGCGAACTGATAAACAAGATCCAAATATATTCTAGGTAAATCACAAATAGTGTTGTTAGGATTACCATGGGAATCGAACCCCCACTCAAATTTGTTCCCGGTAGGTCAGAAATGTTTTAAAAGTCACCTGGATGGTCTACATGATAATAAGAACAGAATATACATGTACCAATTTTAATCTCAAAACTCAAACTATATCACTTCTTTTATACAATAGGTTAAAAATAAGAAATAATAATAAATTGTTTTCTTTGATAGGCATTTAGAAGTTGGCGTATATAACACAATGCTATTCTATGGATAACAACTTCTTTAAGTATATGAATATATATTCACATACACAGGTATGTCCACATACACAGGTATACAGATTTTTTGGTGTAATAATAAATTGTATAAAAACTAATAGAAAGATCGTGCCCTGTAAATCGGATACACTGTGCGTATCTATATGGAAAAGTATTCCCTCGTAATCACCTTTCAGATGTATGATTGGACGGAGCATATCACATGATAATACACCAAAGAAGGGGTATAACCAGAAATTTTCAAATGTAACAAACCGAAGGACGCATATACAGACACACACATCTTCTCACAGCGTTTTCACGTGAGAGGAATGGTTCCGTTTCATTGCAGCTAGATTGTGTCTACAGTTTTGATAGCGAACTGATAAACAAGATCCAAATATATTCTAGGTAAATTACAAATAGTGTTGTTAGGATTACCGTGAGAATCGAACCCCCACTCAAATTTGTTCCCGGTAGGTCAGAAATGTTTTAAAAGTCGCCTGGATGGTCTACATGATAATAAGAACAGAATATACATATACCAATTTTAATCTCAAAACTCAAACTATATCACTTCCTTTCCCGGATTAGAGAATATTTCAGATTTTATTTAACACTACACAGATAGTGTTTATAGCCTGGGGTTGTAAATCTGTTCAGTTTTAACCGCGGTTATCGACAGTAAGTTTACCACGTGAAAATTTTCCACATGAAGACTGATCGAATTCGAAGATCCACGGTGGAGCATTCCACCTAGACACATCTGCATGGAAAGACGAAAGATCCACCATCTTGGCGATTTGATGAGGTGATGATAAGCGATAACTCAGGTTGGATAATACATTGGCTGAAGAGGCGACAGAAACGTTTTTACAGATTTTACGTTGTGGACAGACTATCATCTGTTCCCAACACAATATCCAGTGTCACTTTAGACCTGGTCACCATACCGTTTCATGACATCGTTTTTTTCATAGGGACAGTTCTGGGACGACCGATACAAGTCACGTCTAAAAGACTCATCTTGCGGAAGTCTCGGGAATTATCTCGCCACATTCACGTGCGAACAAGAATCATTCCACATTGGCAGCTCGTTTTGGAGACGTCGATACACTTCACGTTCTGACAACTCAGAACGCGGTGAGGTAATGCGTGTATGAGTTGTAAGGGTCTTGCATTTCATGGCCGATTAACGTTAATTTCAAAGAATGCTGGTACCGTCGGATTTGTTCTGTGCTGGTACGTAGCCAGTCGGCTAAGAATTTCGTTTCAGGATCAATTCCAGCCTACGGTTAGGCCCCTCCGGGGTCGCATGTTGCGTTCAATTAAGATGAACAACCGCATCATCGATCAGATTAACGTATCCTTTCGCAGGTACATGGTCATGATGGATGACAAGATCTGAATTGCACCGGAAAAATGATAAACCATATGGAATGCGTTTGTATTGGAATACACCGTCATGTGATATAAATGCTGTCGGATATCTGCTGGCTTCTGTTAGAGTAACTTGGAGATAACTTTAAATAACTAATTTACTCGCAATGGGGTTTATAATGAGGAAATAATTCCTCTTGCCGTTATGTTTTTGAAGCGAAAAAATGTTATCTTCTATCTGCACAAAAATCACAATTTTAGTAGGGATATTTTAATTTGGTGTCATATTTCTGATGCTTGTACATAAAGACGATCCTTACTGTAATATATATGAAAAAGCTAAAAAAAACAGACGAAAGTTTATTTTCAAATGACCCCGACGCTATTTGACTTCACTTTTCACTGTGAGCTTTTACAGTGCGTTGCTTGTGTATTTCCTCTCTTTGAAATACAGCGTTTCATGCAAAATTGAAGAAACTATTTTTTTGCTTCACAGATGTATCTTCAAGGTAGATTATTCTCGGGTAAGCGCCATCTTCTTTAGAATAATTCCACTGAAATACTTAACCGAAATACTTCCATATGAACCCACTTTGATGATTTTGTTTCAAAATAGCTTCGCAATTGTTTCTTTAAATTATCGATTCCGTCATTGAACCTCAGAGAACCAAACTTTATATAACCACGTTTTCTAAGAGTGTACCTCCTGTTCGAACTGGATTCAACTTCAAACCCATTCAAGCTCGTCAACAAAGAGTGATAACAAACAAAAGATGCAGTTCATGCTCTCATAATTTATTATAGGCTCTTCCAACTTCCTGATATGAGGCCCTATATAGAAGACTGATGATTTATTAATTTCATATTCCATGCATAGAATATAGAGAAGATAAACAGTGGTATCCACCGGATGTATCCCGTCTATACCTTATCACTATCAATACATCACCAATGTGAGAGGGCCTTAGGTTAACTCGTGATCTTATCGCAATGATTTCATATTTGATTTACTCACAAAATAATAATCGACAATAGTAAACAACTCCATGATGACAGACGCCCCATTTATTCTGTTGGAATTCCATCCGTTACTGTTTCTATCTGCCCACTATAATAATGATGCACTCTTAAAATGAAAGTGTTGTATTTAACATTAACATTTTCTAAGAGTGACAACATTATATAAAGTGTATATATATTTATAACACACTTTACAATGCTGAATGTAATTGTTATAATGCTACTGATACAGCACTATATAATGTTTGATATAACACATTTTTTCAACACTTTCTGAGAGTGTTACAAATACAAGCGTCTAGTCCGTCATTCATAATTCAGCCGTCGTCCATTAAAGAATATCCGCGTCCATAATCCAAAGACCTATTCCATATCCATATAACAGTATTAGCACCAAATTCAAAAAAGACAATCATAGTATACATAAACATAGGCCAGTTATTACACTTCATACAATGAATAATATAATTATTACACTTCATATTACACTTCATATAATGGTGTCACTCCTCGGACATTTATAATGTTAAATACAACACCTTCATTTTGAGAGTGTGGGCTTTGTTGATGCGATTCATCTGACGGTTAATACATGATCTAATAGTGAAAGTTTTCAGCTGCAAGTGAAAATGAAATGATTTGGCAAGATTTGCGTGAATCCATCGATCCTAACACTGAACAGAGTGAAGCGACATTCTTATGTCGGCATTTCTCTTCTCGTCTTCAATTTATTTAATAGTGAATATAATGTAGCCTACTAAACACTTTCGTCTCTCATCGTGCATCATTCGGTAGTCCCGAGCGGGAGACCGATCTGCCACTGGAGATACCTGAGAAGTTGCGAATGATCGTGCATAGCATATTCTCTTGAAAAAGTTTGCCACAGTTTCGGTTGACCTTCTCAGTAGGACAGTAAATGATAGCAGATTTTAATATTCACATTAACACTTAAACATTCAGTATCCAATAATCGAAAAGTGTATTGTTAAGTGTTACACGGACCTTTTCCTTCTTTCTATATTTTCAGTTTTACGGAATGGAAACTGAAAGTACGTTTACGGGAGCGGTGTCAAGCTCGTCATCTTTCTACTTTCGATTTCGCGACATGTAGATCTAAATGGTGAATTGTTACTCGGACCGCAAACACGCAGGATCTCGTTACCATTGTTAGATGTGTAATTAGATTGATTGTGTGTGTGTGAAATGATAGGAAGTAAAGAATAGTGCTTTTCTTTACCTTCCTTTACTCCCTTGACTCCTTCCAATCAACCCAATTGAACAATTAACAACGGTATCGAGCCCCGCTGCAGAAACACGTGTTTAGGTAAACTCCCACAATTACAGAATAGGCCAAACATCATACACTATTTTCATGTCTTATACTGTGAAAAGGAAGGGGGGCATCAAAAGGATATCACAGCCTCAGAACTCAACAATGTGATAACAGGAGTTACTGTCATAACAAAGACCAGTCATTTTCCAAATCACATTCACGACCTCTCCGAAAATTTTGAACGAGATTCCGCGAAGTCACCAAACCAGTCTGCTTCGTCACCCTTTCCCTGGCTCTTATTTTAAGCAGACCTCAAAAATGATAGTGACACAGAGCCCGCTTCCTCATTGCATTAGATTGTATACGTCCATACGTGAGATATACCAAATTGTGAAGCATCGAACTTTTTCAATTTCCAATAAAATATACTAGATGCATTTTCCGTCTCTCTCGTATTCGAGGAGCAGGGGTCCCCCATAATGCATTGCACTGGACAGGATCCGGTCAAGTTCACAAGATGAGAAAGATGTAAATACTATTGTTGTTGCTTCGACACATCTCTCCTCTAAAAATATATTTCATGCAGTATGCGAACACATTAAAATAGTAACGAACGCCGACTTCACGGGAAAGGACGTGACTGCGAGAGTGTTGAAAATTGGGGTCTTCATAAACCCAGAACCGGAACCTGTCCAGCGAGAGCGGAACGAGATTTGTAACGTCTGCTCGGTGAATGCAGATATACCCTTCCCGCCTCGATCAGAATCGTTGACGACTGGATGGCAAAACCAGCGCGCCACGTTTGTTTTGCCATATGCAGTTAGAGGTCACAAGTCTTGTCAATGGGAGACTGGTGCAAGGGTGGTATGGAGTATACAGACCTTCAGTAGACTTTCACTCTATTGACGTTTTATCCCTCTTACATCAACTGATGAACTGTGAATTAACTACACATCTGCGGGCACCCAGACAAATCAAATCGCGACACAGATTTACTTGGGCATCTGCACCCCGGTTTATGAGTAGAGTGTGCGGTAACCGCTCGATAGCTGATTTAACATGTCGAAACTCGTGTATCTTCGACAGCCAAAAACCATCAAAGGTCTTTCAACATGTGTTCAAATTGTCAGTTTTTGTGGGATAAAACCACAGATGCTTCTGATTGGCTAAAGATACTCGTATTGTACATGTATTGTAAATGTATGGCAAACACCAAGATTCCACATAGGCCATGGAACCATGGAACGCCAAAAACTCTTACTACAGTGGTGAATTAGGGGCTGTCAATCATACAGAATACATGAACTACATTCTCAAATATAACATCAAATATGGGACTCCAATTGTATGAGCCCTACCTCTTCGATCACATCGACTTATACGTCAAATGAATGCAAATGTTACTTATAATTGCAAGCGTGAATCTTAGTGTTCAAATAATTGATAATATAACTGTTATATTCACATTAAATGCTAACCGTATATTAAATATAATTAAAGTGACGTTTTTATGTAGTGACGAGAGATGAAAAATGCATGCAATATATTTTATAGATGAATGATAAGATAGATCCTCAACCACATGTATATGACAGTATCACACGGTACAACGTCCTGTTTAGCATAGTCCGAGCTGCCTATGACCCTACAGTCAATCGACGGATAATGTTTGAAAAATTGTCTGGCTGGGGTCATTATTCTCTCCCATACAAAAAAGCAAAATGGGAGTGACCACGGGGTCGCGCGACCTCACCCCAGTAAAAATTATTTTAAAAAAAATATTCGGTCGTTCTAAAATACTCAACTCACATATATTTATTAATGAATAATTTCCCTTCATTGTCAGCCCAAAGTTAACAAGATTCTTCACAAGATTTAGAGCTTTTAACTTCTACCTCATTCAAAACGGAAAACTGAGTCAGTTGTGGTTTCGTTGAAGCAAGTGAAATGAAGGTAAAGTTGTTAACACTGTAATAGACGAAGAACGAAACGGATCATATTAAACTTGGTCTGACAATGAAGGGAAATTATTCACTAATAAATAATAGAACGGCCGAATATCTTTTTAAAGTTATTTTTACTGTGATGAGGTCGCGCGCCCCCGTTGTCGCTTCCATTTTGCTTGTTTTTTGTATGAGAGAGAACTTTGACCCTAACCAGACAATCTGTCAGATATTATCCGTCGTGTGACTGGAGGGTCATAGGAGGGTCATCCCATTCATGGGATGTTTCTTTGTTTATAGAGTTGCTTGAATTTCTCATTAAAAATATCTATGTGAAATTTGGCAACACAATATATCAGCAGCATATAGGTATTCCAATGGGAACTAATTGTGCACCCCTGTTGGCTGACCTGTATCTGTTCTCTTATGAATATGACTATATGCAGGCGCTTTCAAAAACCAATCCATTCAAAGCCCGTTCCTTCTCATTCACCAAACGCTATATAGACGATCTTCTCGCTGTGGATAATCGCTATATAAATGACGCAGTGAAGGATATATATCCTCCTTCACTGGATTTGAGGGAAACTACAGACAGCCCTACAGGCACATCATATTTAGATCTATATCTCTATAAAAATGAAGTGGGCATTCTCTCTCGTCGACTTTATGACAAAAGAGATGATTACAATTTCGATATCGTAAACTATCCCTTTCTGGACAGTAATATTCCAGTGGGACCTGCATATGGCGTATACATATCTCGCTTAGTAGCATTTGCTAGATCCTGTGTTATATGTGATGATTTTAATCAACGTCACAAAACATTGTTGCAGAAACTTATAAAACAGGGCTATTCCACCAAGCGCCTCCACTCAAAAGTTTCTCAAATTTGGCGATACATATCGCATGCTGATAGCAAAATACGAACGTAGCGTGCAAGATCTATGGCGCTACGTTTCGTAACTTGTGTCTAATTCGCTTAACCCGGGGCTAGGGGCCGTATGAACCCATGTACTTCAAGATCCTCATGGTACTCATATGAACAGGCACAATCAAAGCGTGACTGAGATACATCTTTTTTTTAGATGACGACTCTATAACGAATATTATGGATTAAGAATACTGATCAGCGATACGGATTTGATATTTTGGAACATCATGATGTCTTGCCGGCATCATTGAAAACTGTTGACCGCTTCTCTCTTGCAGGAAACAAGCCTATGTTTATGTATACTATGATTGTCTTTTTGAATTTGGTGCTAATACTGTTATGTGGAAAATGGAATAGGTCTTTGGATTATGGACGCGGATATTCTCTAATGGACGACGGCTGGATTATGAATGACGGACTAGACGCTTGTAATAGGAAGCTCGGACTATATGTTTCGCGTTGATATATATATATAGCCTACTCCACTCCGTGTAGTAACGGATGATGCTGATTGGCCAAGACCTATGCGCACAAAGCAATCAAAGGGTGTATCTGACAGCAGGATGTATACGATCTGATGCCATGATTATGGTCAAATTCACGAACTCACATTTCCTCTTCTGAATTTTTAACTGGACCAACTGTAGTACTGGAGAGACGTTAGTCAACTTTCATTCACGGATATACAATTGATTTTCACTCTATTTTGTGCAATATTCCATCTAAAGTATACAGTAGAATATAGAAGTAGATAACATCTGAGATATTCCACGTAGGAATTGGACGCACATTTGACTCATCTAGCCAGTCGAGCCGGAAAAATAGCAGTTCACGGTGGTAAACAATGATGGAATTTTTTGTTTGTCATATGCTGACACGCACGTGCAAACGATAATTACAAGCGTCTAGTCCGTCATTCATAATCCAGCCGTCGTCCATTAGAGAATATCCGCGTCCATAATCCAAAGACCTATTCCATTTCCATATAACAGTATTAGCACCAAATTCAAAAAGACAAAAGTATACATAAACATAGGCTTGTTTCCTGCAAGAGAGAAGCGGTCACGATAGATTGTCAACCCACTCTGGGCAATTTCTTCACAGGTAACTGATTAGTATTAATATCCATTAAACTTCTAAAAATATCAAAATGAGTATTAATCTTCATAAAAGTGCCTGCATCCAATCTTGAGGTATCAGACCTGATTTTGTTTGCTGAAAAAAAAAGCCTTTTACTCAAGCCCGGCTTTGGAAAGGGCCTGGCGTAGTCATGCCGTACCTAAGTGACATGTATTTTCAGTAAACAATCACGTGACCTAGCTATTGACTCAATGCCGTTCTTGACTCTGCGAAAGTACTTAAAAATGAATGTGAAAACGAGAAGTGGATACTGTATTATTCGTTATGAGATATATATTATTGGATCGATAATCCATTGCTCACCAAATAAACCAAACGTGCAGGTTGAGCCGTTGTTTTCCTTATCCATGAATCGGTTCGTCTGTTTACCAGGAAATAGTAGTAGGTTTTATCGAAAACGATGAGGATCACCTAGCTACGAAATGTAGCGCTCTATCATCTGCGGAGGGTAGAGATTTACACAAACTGCATCGTCGCGCGGACAACGCCTTTCCCCTGCCTATTCTCTCCAGGTCTGTCCATTGCATACAACGAAGCTTGTGTCTCTATAGGTCCCACAAATACGAGGTGGCCAATCAACATTTTCCGTTTAGATCGCCTGTGGCACGTGACTAAAATTTATATTATTTGTTCGGCAGGAACATGCAAGCGCTCTGCGTGTTATATCATAATTGCAATCGTAGCGTATAAGATAGTGGCCTTTGATTGGTCGTATTGATGATCACGAGGTTCGAGAGGCGCGACGTAAACGTGCGATTTTTACAAAATCACACCCATCTTTAATTAGTATGCATTTGTCAACCCACCAGCAGCCATTTTCTACTGTCTTCCACTCCGGGCAACCTGTAACCATCTCGGTCATCTATACACGGTAAGACTGTGTATTCATTCTCAGTCTACTTTCGGCAACTATAACGGGGATTCCCACCGAAAACAACCCCACGTGATATTGTCAGCCAATCAAGTAAAATATACCGACGTAACCCGCCATTTTCGAGTCATGTGCTGTTCTACTTCTTCAAAATTACAGACCTACAACACCTCTTGAATGATACGGAAGTTATTCATATCTGTATCTCTTGTAAGCCCAGGCAATATATGTTTCAGAAGTGGAATTGAAAACCTGTAATTTATCAGATTTCTCGAGTCTGTTCTCTGCCGGATGAAGGCCGAATAGAATCCGGTAAAGTACCGGATATCGCTCCGCGATAATGAAGACACACGATTCGCAAGCCATCTTATGGATGGCGAAGTGTACGCAAATGCCACTCCGGGCTGTCATGTGACATAGTTCAGCAATCCATGCAACCATCTCGATGGGGCATAATACTCTGTCAAAATGATTCAGGGATTTTTCGAAATATGGATGTCGTCTAGTTGTGCAAGATACCTTTTCTGGTCCGATTCGAAAATCCAATATGGCCAACAGGCGGCCATCTTGGATTTCCCCATCCAAATTTGTTATCGTGATTTCTCAGGAAGTACTGCAGGGATCTTTCTCAAATTTGGTACATAGGTTCCCCTTGGTCTAGTTGTGCAAAAAAACTTTTTCGGTCCGATTCGAAAATCCAATATGGCCACCATGCGCCCATCTTGGATTTCTCAATGTAATTTCTCAGGAAGTACTGCCTGGATCTTTCTCAAATTTGGTACACAGGTTTCCCTTGTGGTCCAGTTGTGCAAGATACCTTTTCTGGTCCGATTTCAAAATCCAATATGTCCATCAGGTGGCCATCTTGGATTTTCCCATGAAACTTTGTTATTGTGACTTCTCAGGAACTACTGCATGGATCTTTGTCAAATTTGGTACACAGGTTACCCTTGTCATCTAGTTGTGCAAGATACCTTTCTGGTCCGATTCGCAAATCCGATATGGCCACCAGGCGGCCATCTTGGATTTTCCCATGCAAATTTTTTATCGTGATTTCTCAGGAAGTACTGCAGGGATCTTTCTCAAATTTGGTACATAGGTTCCCCTTGGTCTAGTTGTGCAAAAAAACTTTTTCGGTCCGATTCGAAAATCCAATATGGCCACCATGCGCCCATCTTGGATTTCTCAATGAAACTTTGTTATCGTGATTTCTCAAGAAGTACTGCATGGATCTTCCTCAAAGTTGGTACACAGATTCCCCTTGTTGCCCAGTTGTGCAAGATACCTTTTTTGGTCCGATTCGAAAATCCATTATGGCCGCCAGGTGGCCGTCTTAAATTTCCCCTTGAAACATTGTTATCGTGAATTCTCAGGAAATATTTCATGGATCTTTCTTAAATTTGGTACATAGGTCCCACATGGGGCCTATAGTTGTACAAGATACCTTTTTTGGTCCGATTCGAAAATCCAAGTTACGATTCAAATTAATACGGTATTCCCGAGTTGTGACGTTGCATCACAAGAGTCGGCGGATCAAACGGTGGGGCATATTCTATATATTGACTATAGAGAATATCCATCCCTTCACCTTCCATATCAAGGAGTTCAAATAATTCGGAATTAAAATGTATTTCTTCAAATTTTAAATCGGTTTTCTTTAGTCCATGCAGTTGCAAGTGAACTGCCCACCCTTTCTTCTGCCGGCGGGTCGGCTACATGAAGGGACGTCACTCTTGTGACACAACGTCACAACTCGACAACTGTAGACTAGGGCATGTTTCGATCCAAGGGAGACAATCAGGATTCAGACACTTTCGAAGTTTCAACATTATTGCGCGGACCGGATCCCTTCAGTATTATGTATTGTACCATCTTACTATTTTCGAGCATGGTATCTTAAAAGAGATATCTCAAACTAGCCCAGTAAACAGCACAGAATTAGCATTCGTTCCTAATTATAACATCTTAAGTATGTTTCATAGCTCATGCCAAAGTGTCAAAGAGATTTGTCTTCGCTTCCAGTACCCAATGATGACACGTGCAAAAAAATAAATAAAATAAAAATACTACAAAACGAAGATGAAGGATCCTCCGTACATGTATATTCACTTTCAGACTAACTTTGCTCAGTTCTCTTGTACTATAACAACCGAGTACAGTTTCTAGAAATCTTGAAACTCCTGAAACTTAGAAAGATTATATCCTGGTGTTTTACTTTCGCTGCTAAACTATTCGCTGATACCGAATGTAAAATATTTAATCCAAGCACGCATAACAATAAAATATTAATGGATAGACCAATGAAATTTCATAGAAATCCGTGCGTTTCAACCCAATTCAAGTCCTTCAGTGGGAAGGTGAGGTCGGATGCACTGACTTCGCGGACCGCCTTTAAAGCTTCGGTGTTTTCTACATTTGGCTGGCTTATTGGATGTTTGATGGTAGATGAATGGGTTTATTTTCTCTTCAAATAGATTTTGTTTTAAACTATGTTTCCTTTATATTTATTAATGTACATGGTTGTTGAAAAGGTGCATGTTCATCTGCCACTGGGTATCGCACAAGTTATGGTGTTTTCGAATCTGTTGGCACGGTCGCCATGGTCGCGGTGCTTAAGTGATCTGATTGGTCAATATGTGCAGGATGCCGCTGTGTTGTCGTTGACCGCGATACATTGCCCAAGCGTACCAGGGGCTATATCTAGGATAGAGATACCCCTGGTTTTAGCGAGGATGGCACCCTTGCTGTACACACGAAAGACGAGATATCAGACCCTCTGTATAATTTAAATCTGGGTAAATATTCCACGAGTCAATTCTGTAGGACATTATTACATAAATACGTGTATTAATCCACCCTTTCTTGAAATACTTTATTTATTAATTTCAACAATATTTCCACGACATAAATATCCTTTTACACATGCAGCTTAAACCGACAAAGTTACTCCCTTTGCCTTTCCAATAAGAGCGGTTGCCATGTAAAATAATCGAGAATTCACCTATGCTTCGCCAACTGTTTTGTAACTCAATTCAACCATGCAATACGAGTGGTTTTCATTGATTATTTGTAACACTGTCCAAGTTTAGGAGTGCGCGTGTTCGCGGAGATTATTGAAAATCGATCACGCAATTGCGGATCACCCGCTGATCAGAAAAGCGCAATAATAAAGTTGATTACGCCGACCATTTCAAGGACCTCGACAAGTGAAGTAATAAATATCCACAGCACTGTTGGAGAACTAGTAGTGGCAAGATTTTCTCCTTGGTGATACCGTATACGACAGGGTTATAGGTGAGAATAACGTTAACAGAAGAGAACTGTAATCAGGCGAGGTGTGAGAAAGGCGGTTTCATAGGCCCCTCTCATCACCTATCGGGGAATTGTCAAGGTGATGTTATCCAGATAGCCTGGCTTATTTATGTTCTATCATAATCTGTTGTGTTGTTTTTTTTTGGGCAAAATTCTGTGAAAGGCATCATAAGTTAAGTTTCAATTTCCTTAACCATGCAGCTAGGATTTTTGGTCCCATTCAGCTCACTATAATACTAATTCAACCTATTTGACCCCAAAATCCAACATGGCGTCCAATATCGCCGCCATATTCTTTAAAATTACAGCTTTCGCGCAACCTGCAGCATATTCTCATAGAGGATCGTATGAAAATTTCCGATTGGATCTCCTGGTTATATGAGGCGAAATATAGTGTGCATACTGAAGTAACTAAGCATTGAAAATTGTATAATTGAAGAATTCTAGGAATAATAAAATGCAAAGATAAATCTAAAATGGCATCAATGAAAAATCTGGAGATAATCGTTTTTACCCCTCGGCCAACTTTGGCCTAGGGGTATTGTTGTCATCATGTACGGCTGTCCGTCCGTCCGTACGTCCGTGCGTCTGTACGTCCGTCCGTCCGTTACCGCGATATCTACAGAACCGTTTGATGCATGGCAACCAAACTTGTTACATCTATTTATCTTCACGTAAATCAGAAGCCTTTCGAAAATGAGTCATCTCGGACAATATTTTGCAGAGTTATGCCCCTTTTTACAAATAAAAATCCATTTATGATTTGTTATTGTGATAATTTCAGAACCGTTCCATATAACAACATCCTAACGTGATACAGTTGTTTCTCTTGACCTGAACTAGATGCCTATCGAAAATGGGTCGTGTCAGAAAGTATTTTGCAGAGTTATGCCCCTTGTCTAATAAAATCCACTAATTCCTATGTTAAGTTTGCATATAATTTCTATATCATGTTTGTATACTATCACATTTATTTATTGATTGGATGACTGATTTATTGATTTATTCTCTTACACAATGCGAAGAATGCCTGCAAATCTGTTTTGAAAATGACACTAGATGCCTATCGAAAATGAGTCGTGTCAGAAAGTATTTTGCAGAGTTATGCCCTTGTCTAACAAAATCCACTAATTCCTATGTTAAGTTTGCATATTATTTCTATATCATGTTAGTATACTATCACATTTATTTATTGATTGGATGACTGATTTATTGATTTATTCTCTTAGACAATTTTTTTTTTCAAAGAAAGTGCACTTACAATACCACGGGTAAATATTTCTTCACACAAGCCAATCAATTGGTAGAGACACCCTTACATTATAATAGCTGGGGTTCAGAGCCGCGGGGTTTCGATAGCGCAGCTTCATGTTTTCTCCTCCCGTAAATGCAAAAAACAATCTATATGTCCGCCATCTTGAATTTTTCTTTTATTCCGCGCTGTGGATTATACGAACAGACCCAAAATAGGCCCATAAATAGACAGATGCATCTATGTTGCGAATAAGCTTGGTTTTGATGAAGTTTTGCTTTCAGCTACTGTAAAGAAATCAATAATTTGAAATATACGAGCAACATGAAAATTGTCTCAGATGAAGCCACATGGTTACCATTTTTAATTTAACAATTGTATCCTAAGCCGAAGATTATGCCAACAGAATAAAAATTGGGCATAACATGATAAGCTATGATGTGAATCTGCTCAATGTAAGAAAGTGTGTACTCTGACTAAATCTAAGACCCTGAATTACATGAGTAAAATAAACCACACGATTTTTGGATGCCTCCGTATAGCCCTCATTTTGAATTTAACCATCATATTCAGATGAACACTACGCAAATAGATTCAAATTGCAGCAATGGGTTAAGCTATGGCATGAGACCCATCGGCTTCGATGAATTCGAACAACCAGCTATGAAGTATGCCTTGAATTATACGAGCAACATGGAAAAGCATGATTTTCAGCTGACCTCACATGGCTGTCATATTGAACCTGACCATCATATTTTGATCTTGGGGTATACAAATAGACCTAAAATGGGCGTAAGGTGCTGATTTGTCTTGTTTTGATACATTTGCACACTGAGCTAAGAATAATGCCGTGAACTTGTAAGAGTATAAATTTCAGATGACCCCACTTGGCCGCTATTTTGAATTTGACCATTATATCTTAATCTTAGAGATATGAAAATAGATTCAAAATGGATGTAACAGCGTTAGGCTATGATGCGAGACCCCTTGGTTTCGAGAAATTTGGACAATCAGCTAAGAATAATGCCTTGAACAAAACAAGCAGCATGGAAAAGTATGATATTCAGATGACCCAACAAGGATGCCATCTCCATTTTTATCTTGGAGATATACAAATACATTTAAAATGAGCGTACGGTGCTAAGCTATGCTTATAGATTTCTCCGATCTGATAAATTGGCACAATGAGCTGAGAATAATGCCGTTTATGAACAATATGAAAAGGTATGAATTCAGTTGAATTCGCAGTCTGATTAAAATTAGACCTAAATATCGTTGAGCGAAGCGACAGTTGATTCTTATTCTATAGTCTGTCTATTTTAATTAGTCGTCTACTTTGGAGCTTGTCAATAATCAGCAGTTAACTCTGCATAAATTTTCTTTTTTGCATTGTGTAGAACAAACAGAAATCTACAAAACGACTGCCATTTCCCCGTGATATCGATCATATATCGCGTTTGAAATAACTTTTTAATTCTCTCCATATAAAACTCCAGTACAGTTGTTTCATGTACCGGGACTCAATTACATAGGGAGACGTCATAATGTATTCGTGCTGTCTAGCACAAAGGTCAACAATGCCTTGTATGGTCATATAGGTGTGGGCGGTTTATCATTCGGCAATTTCACTGGGCATGGAATATGTGCGACACTCTCACGGACCGCCTGTTATTACTGTATTCGGCATTAATGACCTTTGTGCCAATGAGCATGAATACATTATGACGTCTCCCTATGTAATTGAGGCCCGGTGCATAAACAACTGTACTGGAGTTTTATATGGAGTGAATGATAAAGTTATTTCAAGCGTGATAGATTATCGATATCACGGAGAAATGGTAGTCATTTTGTAGAGTTCAGTTTGTTCTACACGCTGCTAAAAAGAAAATTGTTGCAGGGTTAACTACTGATTTTTGGCAAGCTCCAAAGTAGACGACTAATTAAAATAGACAGACTATAATTAGACTGCATAATCTGTAACTGAATATACAAATACAATCCATTGTGGCATGATTGAGATTGAACGATTTTTCCAGTTCTATATTCTCGCAACAAGTAGAACAATTCTGTAATTATACAAACAATATTTATCTGCTTGCCATGTTATGTTGCTTGGTACTAAATTGGTACTATCAACAATCATAGCAAATCGTGATTTTTTTAAATTGCTGCTCCATAAATCGACTGAAACGGATAGCGGATTACTGGGAGCCTCAATTTATATGAACATGATTATTCACTGTCCATGCTCGAAGTGTGATTACCTTTCCAGTGATGAACCACATATGATTGCAGGCTTGGCTTCTAAAACCTCATCATTGGGATATATTAACCTGACATAATTTTCAGTCTAATCCCTTAACCAAAATATACAAGGTAGAATATAGGGGAATGTAACACCTGCCAAATAGCATATCCATTCACAATTGGTCATCATGCCGGCACGTCAGTGACTTTTCAATGCACTAATTGGTGCTAATTAGCAATGAATAAACAGTGATCTGACGGTGCATCAATTATAAATCGTTTGATTAGATGATATTAAAGGCCAGTTTGGTGTCATCATAATTACCACGAATGATTCGAGCGACGTGATATCGACTCAAATCCACAGCCGTTCGGAAAATCAAGGCTTTTTAATAAAACGAACTGCAGCTTAATTAGTGGTTTGATTGCAGACATTTTCCTCTTCAGTGTCATCATGCAGCTTAATTAAGAGTATGATTGGTCACAGAGATGTCAGTGTGGATTCATCTTGAAGATATTTAGGCATTTATTCATGTGGGGGAAATTCATCACTATGCACACATTCTGGCAGAACTGACAGAATTATTCAACACATATAATACGCTCATAGACAATCCCAACCATATTAGTTTTCGTTCAATTTGAATGCATATATGGGATGAAAAAAGATATGTTTTTAGCTTGGAAAGGTATGGATTTTGACAATTCTATTAGATTAATGATATTTTTTATGAAAAAATAATAATATTCATTTAAATTTGATTGAAGCAATTATAGGTCTCTCCTATAGGGTATTCAAGCAAAAATTAAAAAAATTGTTAATAATTAGTTATCGGTAATTAATTGTTCTTAATTACATCTCAAAAAATATTTTATCGACCCATTCTTATCACACAAAGGTAAATTGGAAACCACGAAAACATGTGAAAATCCAACAGAAAATAATACATGCTAAAATTCAGAACGATATAGACTGGGTTATGAGTCATTCTACTTGCTCGAAGTAACTGCCCGATTACAAATTGAAGAAAATCACTCCTCGGTAGTTTTTACTCGTTTTCTCAGTTAAACTTTTTTACCACGTTTTCCAGGCTAGCCTTTCAAGAATTCCAATGCTATTGCGTGTAAAGTCAGGAAATATGAACATAACCCTGTATATGTGTAGAACTAATTAAGTATGTCTAATTTTCCCCCAAGGGGTGGCCCTTTCTCAGATATTATGAAAATATTGACTTGTTTTGAGGGGAATATGCAGTTTTGTTGCCCATAGGATGTCCAATATGCTGTTGTAATTATCTCCATTTGGTGTATATTCCCATGGGGGGGTATACAGTTTCAGCGGGCAATATACACGCACGTGACCGAGGAGTATGCAGTTTTATCTCATTACAATTTAAATAGGGAGACACTCTAATAAATATAATAATTCGAATTATTGAACGTTGAACTGACATGAACTCATTTCCAGGAAAAAATTAAAACAAATGAGACACTTATTATGTTTGATAAGTATATTATAGTAATCTGAGAGTTCAAATATTTTACTTTAGAAGTTGTTAGCGAGAATATTTGACGGCTAGATTTTCACAAACCGCTTTATTCGAGCTCAAAGATTTCAGTGATGAAACAGAAGAACAAGATTGTCATTGAATTCTGATTGGCCGAAAAAAATGCTTCCAGAAAATATTTAATTCGGGTTTCTTTTGCAATTTTAATGCTGAAAGGCGTCAAAAATCTTATCGCTAGGGATTTCAGTTGAGAAATAATATAATTCACTAAGTTATGGATTTGACAAATTAAAAAATGCGACGAAACGAGGCTATAATAGGAAAATATACGAGAAAGCAAACGTTTTGGCGTTGTTGCTGAGGAAAGGGCAGAAGAAGATATCGAAGAAGATAAAAAAATCCGTGTCAAGATTGTTTTGTAAATAACACAAATCGTGATGATTTAAAAACAGAATTTTTCTGTTGAAGCCTTTTTAACACAAAATTGTATTCACGACTACGTAATGTTTTTCGCAATGACCCTGGCTTGCATACATGTTTTCATCATATGCCGCATCTGGATTTGGCTCGCTATATGGCTGAAATATTGCTGAACGCGACATTAAACCTTAATTCTCTCTCTCTCTCTCTGAATTTGGCGCTAATTGGTGGATACGAAATGTTTCTCACGACTATCAAGGCCGGTGACATTCTGCGCTGCTTACTGAATGCCACATGAAAAGCTTTTATGTCTTCTGTGTCTTACCCGAAGTTAGTGTAAGAATAATACCATTATACTAAACAAACAAATTCACTATAATCCCCCTTCTGCGCATTATTGAGAGAACTGAATTGAATTGAATTTTATTCACCAATATATATATATATATATATAGACAAACAAAGAAGTGTCTGAGCAGTGACCCGTGACTTCAGTTGATCAGCTACTGGTTCGTATAATTTATCTTTGCCCTAGCTTTTAAGCCATGAGAATATTTTAAACTGGTGATAACTGTGATAATTTTATAGGTATGAACTATATTTTCCTATAATGTTCAAAGAAAGTGGCATTACGCTTAGAATAATTGATAATTTGGCAAATATTACCAAAAAAATATGCCAGCTGATTTTGTTCAAATTATTCTCCTGGGTTAAAAGATACGGCAAATTGAAATTATACGAACCCGCAGCTGAGCAGCTGAAGTCAGGGGTAACTGTATAGGCATTCTCTTCTTTATTCTCTCTATAATATGCAGAATGTGGATTGTGTACACAAGTTCACTATAATTACCCACGCAGACCGTAATGTTTGTGTTTCTACCTCTAACCAGAGCTTTCATCTTAGCCAGATATGACGTGGGTATACTAGCGGTCATTGTCTCTTACGGTTTGTGCGCAAACAAGACTAATTACTAAGTGCTTCTCTCAACATGACCAGGTTAAAAGGCCCCGTTAATTTGATAAGATCAACTTCCTTCCTTTCAATCTCATTAGAGAAAGCACGAGAAATATATTACTTGGTCGATATATGTACAATGTGAAATTAACACTTAAAACAACAGGTTCAACAGAAAAACAGAAGATCCTCACTTCCAGGAAACCTGGAATATAGAACGTATCTATAACAGAATAATACGTTGAGAGTCAAGGGTAATGCCAAGACCGCGTTTCTAGTACGAATCACTTTGTCCCGTGAATAGTGGCGTGAAGTATGTATAGAAAAAAGATTACATACCTTATGAGTTGCAGATCTGGAACTTCACCTTAAATTGGTTCCTTAGTTAGGGCATCTCGAGCTGATCAATTTGTTCTCCCAGAAGTTCGTTCTTCGAAAAGCGTTAACAACGACATCCACACTGAGTATGGTAGAAAGATCCTGAGCCGCTTTGGGACCGTCCAATGTTTCTTTCCTTACCAATAGTTTACCTGTGACCGGCGTTCGTGTCGCCTACGTATCTACAACTGCCTTCAGGTGTTTACGGCACGTTGCTTCCAGGGCGGTATCGATCTGTACATCAACAGACTGACAGTTTTAATTGAACATTGAAGCACGGTATTCTTGCTCTCTGGAGACCGATTTGAGATAATTTCTCTGCCGTATCAAGTATCCAAGCGGCCATGTAAATATCTTTAAATATTCATTCCATTCTGTATACATACATTTTGTTGAGAGCCTGCACTTAATAATGTGCAAGTGGTTTGCATTGTACATTGCGCTCTGATGAAACGAGGATGTATTGTTGCGTGGAAGTATCACTTCCAGACTCCGCCTTTGCGGTACCCTTGGGTATACTGTGTAAAGACAGTAGGAACCCTTTCGGCTATCCTTAAATTGACGCCAAAATAACCAACCACCGATATCGTCTCATATACACGTTTGTCAACGATTAGTTCAAAATTCCAGTAAAATCTTTCTTTTTCGATTTACAGTCGATCACAAACGTGTCTGCATGGTTCCTTTCAAAGTTGATTGAACCGTATTGACATATGTTTCATAACACACGCCAATCGCTCTCTTGAATCGCGTGTATTTCCTTTGCTAGGTGAGTATCCTTGTATCATTGTCAACTTCCATCACTTCGAACGTATGAAACACTCAAACCTTTGTTAACGTCATACTACCCAACGTTTATCAATTTTGAAAAGTAAAATATTATTCGAACAAGCTAAAATCTAAATTCAATATTGGACTAATATACATCTTCATGACTCGATCTGATCGGATTTATGGTCCCCAGTATCAAACTTTTCACTGTAACCGTACTACGGTGGCCTAATGGTTAGAGCGTCGGCCTCGTAAGCGGTATGTACTGGGTCCAATCCCAGGCCGGGTCATACCAAAGACTTGAAAAATGGAACTTTTTGCTTCCTCGCTTATTCTCAGCATTAATAGGATAGGACAAGTACTGGTTCGCTCGGTGTCAGTATAAGGTGACTGAGTGGTGTGTCATGTCTGCCTACGGCATGATATTTCAGTGGGACAGCACTATAAAATGGCAGCATTAGATCTGCTCTATTAAAAGTAGGTAGCCCCGCACCTCCCGCTCCCCTCCCTTCACTTCCCCGTCGTGATGTAGCTGAAAAATATGTTGAAAGTGACGTTAAACCCTATTTACTCACTCACTTTTACTGTAGCGAAAGGGTTGAAACTTTCTGACTTTTCCGGGAATATTTGGCGATATTTTGAGACAATTTGCATAATCATAGGTGCAAAGAATCATGAGAAAATTCAAAATGGCGTCCACGAGGTGTCTTCAGAAAGTCGTGTTTTTGGTCTTTTCTGTCCATGGTTTTGCATTTGTCTTGTCTAAAATGGAGTAATTTCTTTTTCCAAAACTAAATATTCTTTATCAAAATAATTACTTTTTTGAGAGAAAAAAAAAAAAAAAATAGGCGAAAAATGGCTTCCGAAAAGATGGCGGCCATCTTTGGTTTTTTGACACTTTCTTGTAGAACAGATAGTATGGAAAGTTTCAGCCCTCTACCCCAAGGGATTATGAAAATAAATAAAGGGGGCGCGGTCGAAATATTCCCTATAGGCTGTGATAGACCCATAATCTAATCCCATATATGGGACTATAGATCAAGGGAGACAATATGGGGCTATAGATCAAGGGAGATAATATGGGACTATAGATCAAGGGAAACAATGCCAGGTACTGCCAACTTTTCATTATTATGAGTTTGCATGCGATTGTTACGTTGTTCCTGTTGTCACTGTCAATGAATTGAGAACAATAGATCCCGGTATAACGAGACCCTGACCGACTAAATGTTTAATTGTGGTTGCTACACTCACTGGAATAAGCAGTTGAAAGCTCTTTCCAATTATACCAATCCAATGTCGGTATATCCATCGACAGATCGAAGGAATTCTTCAACAATAAAAGAACGTGACTTAATTTCCGATGGGGATGGCAATAACATGGAAACGACATAACTGTTTTCTTTGGTTGTTTTCGCTAATTTCTGAAAGGTTGGCATTCCTCGTCAGGAAATTGTATCGGTGTTCAGTAAATTGTTAATCGTTATTATAACTGGCCAGAATCCATAGGGCATTCTTCAGTTTTACTACTACAAAGAATGTCATGTTGGGCCTTTCTTTGAGTTGCTCTTCCTCAATAATAACGTTGAAGCACGTGAAATTCTGCTATATGACTACATTATTATTATTACATTCAAAACCAGTGTAGTTCGAGCTTCCTCTATAACCCTCAAGCCATACGACGGATAATATCTCACAGATTGTCTGGCTCCGTCGTGTGGCTGGAGGGTTAGAGGAAGCTCGGATTGAATCGCATGTAACAAACGAAAACAGACTGGACTGATACCTGACGAGAGACAATGTTCGAACAGGAAATGCAATCAGTCAACCACTATCATCAGTGACAGTTTCGATCTCTCAATGCATACACAAGTATCGGCACATCATATGACACTCACCCTCAGCAATTGTCGTTTCGAGATAGAACCTGGCTTAAGAGAATACCACAGTCGTATCCAGGGATAGATAAGAGCACATACATCAAACTAGATTATAGCATCATTGGATGGTTCAAAGTCAACATGTAATGTTTAGTGTAATTCGAAGCAAAGTCTATTCCGATTCCAATGCTGAAATCAGTGCATATCTTTGGGCGTCAGATCCGGCATTCAATATTCAGCCGTCGTCAACAAAATAATTTCCGCTTCAATAATCGAAAGACCCTTTTCACTTTACGACAGCTTGCATCAATTCCAAATATGCGTGAAATGGAAAAAATACTAGAGCCGTAGGCACTGAAACGGGGCTGTTTAAATGTAAAATAGGCTGTTGGAATAATTCCACTAACTCTTTGATGTTCCGTCCCATGGCGAAGAGCCATACTTGTAGTCTCACACATTCCTCTCAACAAGGATCTCTAGTGCATTAGTTTTAATGTACACATATATATATTAAAAAATATAACTTATATAAATATATATATAAATATAACGCTGATTGGCTGTTTACACAGTGCGCGAAATTCAAAACTGTCAAACGTCTAGGTTGATCAATCCAAGATAGCCAATCAGCGTTGTTTGTGGTGCGTGACGTAATTGTTATGATTTCAGGTTCGAGGCTACGGAAGTCCCTCTTGCATATCGCTCCAATTTCTGGGCTGCACAAATTGCGCGAACTATCGTTTCGTTCGCACATTGGTTACGCGGATAAAGTCCCGCGTAACCCTTTGTCCGAAGCTGTGAATCTGTGTCCGTGAAAACGTTCAATAAATGCCCATTCGCGAAAGAATTTACCTATGAGAGTGACGAAGATGGGCGGTTGATATTACTAACTCCACTGAAGTTTATGCAGCATAAACTGGGTTCTAAGCAATTGAAAAGGAGACGAAACGTCGTGAGCTCCATGAAACCGTATCAGATTCATCACGTACATCTAACCCGAAAACATCGGCTAAGGAGTCTATTTTTTTTATTGTTGTTGCTGAATGTGATGGGAATGCCACGCCCCCTTACCCTATATTCACCTATCACAGCTAGAGTTTCCGAGTTACACATACATCCATAAAGCTACATCATATAAAGCAAAATTATATTAGCCAGACATTTGAAAGTTGGAAGTATGCACGCATGGATTCGCTACAAGAGTCAACTTATCCGACGATCATTCTGAGTCAGAAAATCCCACAGATCCAAAGTGCCGGATTGACACCAATTACCAAGCTCTGGATCTCTGGTTAAGAAAATATTGACAGCTGGCTGAATTGACAGATAATCCTGTAGACAAATGTTCGACAGAAAATGAAGATTTAATTTACGTGAATCACTGCAAATGAGTCGTCTGCTATTCGTTCACCTTTTGGTTTAAAAGCTGGCGGAAAACAGAAACAGAACTGGTTTGTGGAAAACCTTGTTCCTAGGGGACTTCACGCTTTCCTAAATATAGCCACTATATGTCCTATTGCTGTAGGAAAAACTTCTGTGCGCGGCTGTGGAAACGAGGTTAACTCTTCTTAACAGTTACGACCCTTGTACATATAACTTGCCATTACAAATCAACACCAACTACTGTATGGAGAATATATTTTGTCGTTATGGTGGGGGTTATCTCCCCTGTCACCTTTCTTCATAAAGACACTGGGTGCATGTAATATGTAGAGCTCTTATTGTGTAGATCAGGAAAATGCTTGCAACAATCCAAGAATATTTCAGAAGCAGAATGGAAAGAAAATATTTCTGAATACAGGAAAATTATTATGTAAATGATTTGACCACCACTGGATTTTAGAAAATTACCATAAAAAGATAATGGTGAGGGTCTTGAGGGGTAAGCTCAAATGGCGAAAATTCCAAACTGTAACTCAACACACATATTTTATGAAAATGTAAATGAATACAGGCAAAGTAAAATATCTCATTGTTTTCTGAAATGAATTACACTAATACTGGTATTATTTAAGACTAAATTACTTCCCGGACACGCTTTCTAATGAGAATGAGTTAGCCCCACAAAATCACTCAACATGCGCCTCTCAGAAAATGTGATTTAGAAGACGAAATATTTTTAGTAGGAAATTAGTGCCACTGGAAAATTAACAAATACACGCATGAAATTAGATAAATACAAATGTAACTTGAAGATATAAGACCTGAAAAACACAGAAACATGGACACTCTAAAGAAGGAAGTTTCAGACCTCTTTCTTGTGGTGTAAGAACTCTATCTTTTTCTGAGTTAGCAAGACACAGCGCCGGTGCTCAAGTTTCCTCACTTTAAGACAGGACCATTAGTCCCTACGGGTCTAAATCGCCCCGTAAAAACCAGTTTTCAAACAATGAAAACAGCGGTCAACAGTTTTCATTGTTGACAGCAACACACCATGATGTGCTGTTTATATAAAAGCCTTATTTTATTTCAAATGAATTTCCAAGTCGTTTTCTAGAGAATGATGTATCTCAGTCGCGCTTCTAGAGAATGATGTATCTCAGTCGCGCTTCCATTGTGACTATTCACTTGAACACTGTGGAGATGTAAAGCACATGTTGCTCAACGGCCCCTAGCCTCGGGTTCAGCAGAATTAGACATCATTTGCCAAACGTAGCCCCAAAGCGCCTATACACGTTCTTTCACTATCTTGTGATGGCACTAATAGTTGTTTTAGTCATGGAAGTTGTCGATAGGAATCCCAATCCACATGGATACGTAGTCTCGACATATTCAACACCCACATACAAAGGATATGTGAAGTTTACATGGGAAAACCTCCCTTGTGTGTGACGGTATAAGCTGATTTTATTGTTCACTTCAAACCCTGGAAAATCATAAGATTCTTGAAGAAAACATACGGAAATATTAGCTTGGATAAAATTACGACGGTCAAATACATGAAAATGAATTGATAACTGATCAAAATTCTACCCCTGACCTATTTTGTTATTTTTGAGACATTTATAAGATTTCCTCTTGTAACAAAAATATTGGAGCGATATGCAAGAGGTGGGAAACATTGACGTCAACTGGCGACTAAAAAGCACCCATATGACTCTACAGGAAAGCTTCCCTCGACATCTCACATTCATACCCAAGAATACAGTGGATTCTTGGACCTAACCTTAGTGTCTCAGCCGCGCATTTATTGCAGCTGTTCATGTGGAGATTATGAATACCCGCACGGCCCCTAGCACCGGCTTAAGCATCTGCACAATTCCAGGTAATCCCTAAATCCTCGCAGAGGGTTTACCTGGACCTTTTTGGTGATTCGGATGAGTCGTTGCGTCTGTTACACAATCTCGTACATTCCATCCCCAGCGATTGTTTTGAATTAGCCCTTCGGTATTTGAAGCCTTTTTTTGGCTTTGTCACCCGATTTCAGTCTAACTTCAAAGGTATTCTAGCCGGCGATGAAATTCAAACCAGTCAAAACTCAAACCTCGCTGCGGATTGATCTGATGAGCTGCTTCAGCGCGCTTACTGATTGGTCTGGTTTAGTGAAAACCCTCGAGCTATTTATATCCAGAACTGCTCTCGGCTACTAACCAAGCCAGTGTATCGATCGTAACCTATCTATTGATACACTGGTTCGCGAGGATGCGGCTTAAGCGCAATTAGATGACAGATCAGCTCAAACCAAAGCCAATTTTAGTTCTTTCTAATAATCAAACGGTGTGAAAACATAATATAGCTTCAAAGATGAACTAATATGTCGTATAAAATAGCTAGGAATTGATGCTAGAGCTGCGAATTAAGTGTCACATGATCAAACATGGCGGCCCACCCTGTAGTGTGACGCCACACATCAACATAACAGAACCGACTATAAATACAGCCATTGCATTCTTTATTCTCGTGACAACGTTGTCGTGTAATAATAGTATGGCATGTAAGATTGTCCGCTTATATTAACAAAATAGTCATCGTTCTCGTAACAATACTATGTCTCAAACGCTTAGTATCGGGTACTTAAATGATTACCCCAAAAGTTTACATTTAATCTGATTAATTACCAATGCGATTTAAAGATCACTGGAAAATGGTTCGAATGCGAGACAATCGGGGGTTTGCACTATAGTTCAGGTCAATTCAAGTTGATCATTAGACGATACTATCTTGCCCCGATGGCTGACCACATGAATTCTGTTTAATCGGACACTTTGCTGTCTCTTTATCATAGGAAATGTTTTTAATCGATGATAACTGGACTACTTTCGACCTGAATTTTTCGAAATTATCATAAATTTAAGCTGAATGGCCCTTTCTTGAAATAGTTGAAAACTTTAATCCATATTTTTCATATTTACCCCAGCTAACAATAGTTAAACAAACCCACCCCAGATTAAAGAGATAGGGAGGACAGGAGGAAAAAAACCGGAGCTCACACGGCGACCCACATGTCAATGCATCTTAGTTACTATTATCAAAGGGTTAGCTTGGATTAAAGCGAAAACCTAGCCATTTTTGTTCTGAATCACAGATGATACAATCGACTTCCATAAGGTCCACATCACTACTTTCCTCAAATAATTAAATATCTATCTAAATTACTGAACAATACAAATTGGGCAAGTTAGGTAAACAAAGTCGGTAGATTCTGGGATATTTATATCAGAGTTTACTGAGATTGTAAATTGGCCAGCCATGTGCGTTATAATGATTTCATGATGTAGCCTACACCATCGCTCTTCTAGGGCGATAATCCTCTCTATGTCCTGCATGGTAGCATTCAGCAGTGTGTGCCTTCGTGTGGAGTTCATTTAGAGAACACTTCAGTTTATATAACCGGACGCAAAAATCACTGCACTGTATTTACCATGCAATTATATCGAGACATTTTAGGATGAATTGCAAATCAAAACACGAACTTTGCGTTTCGCACGGGAAACACAAATCCACATCCCAACTTTTAGATATTTCTGATTAATTTTCAATCAATCGCATTTCAGCTATGTTTCAAGGGAACAAGCAAGGCAGCGATTCACTTCAACTGGCATTAATGATTTCATATCCATCTTCAGACAAAATCAACTGCGCGTCAACTGGTTATTAACCGACACCAGTGGAGTGGTAATGTGAGAAGGATAATCAAGATCTCGGCACGTCAATTGCAGAGATGTTCAGCATATTTATGAAGCCTCCATTCGGGACAGGAAAAATGAGAGTTTCTTTCTTGCCAGTGAAGAACCATGCTTCAAAATTTGATTCACGAAATTGTTAACATCAGTTATATCACTTGTCCATGGCGAGAAAACTTACTGACCTTAGATTAGTCTGCTATATCCCACTCTTAAAACATAAATGTTAGATTTAACATTTAGAGGGTTGGAGGAGGGAAAGCATTTAGAAAGTGTTGTTTCACCACTTTTAAGTGTTGGATGCAACAGCTTAAAATGTTGCATTTAACACTTAAAAGTGGTGAATACAACGCTTTCTAAATGTTTTCCCTCCTCCAACCCTCTAGATGTTAAATCTAACATTTGCGTTTTGAGGCGGTGTCCGGATTTCATTATCTGATCTGTCGAAAAGATATGTCGAAGGGGCTGGATATGACGCTTACCAGTGATTGAGTGAGTAAGTCAGAGAAAATAGGAGGTTTCAAAGTCGCTTTCAACAATATCTCAGTCGTATGGCGACGAACCAACTCCTGTTGCTTTACAGCAGCATGGAACCATCCACCCTATAAACATCCAGTACAGCACACAAAACACAGACATCATAACTCTCTAGATTTGTATCTAATACCGCTTATGCCGGTGCTAGGGCCGTGTGGTCATGTCATCCAAGTTGCCACATGAACAGGTACAATAAACGCGTACCTGAGATACAACACATATCACGAATCGTTAGATTCTTGGTATGTGCTTTAGAATAGGTTAACCAGAAGTAGTAATGTTAACGGATATCTGGTCTCATTTCACCCGGATGTAAAAATGACGTCACTTCCGGTTTGGGTGAATAGGGCGTGACCTTTGGACATGTCCAGACTTGTCTGTGTCTGTCATGTACTGGGGATTTTTCCGGCGCCATTATGGGAAAATGGCGGATATGTTGACCGGAAAGACCCGAAGGTGACCGCCATTGGCCGCCATTGTGGGAAAATGGCGGATAATGGCGGATTTACCGGAAAGACCCGAAGGTGACCGCCATTGACCGCCATTGTTGGAAAATGGCGGATAATGGCGGATATTGACCGGAAACACCCGAAGGTGACCGCCATTGGCCGCCATTGTTGGAAAATGGCGGATAATGGCGGATATTGACCGGAAAGACCCGAAGGTGACCGCCATTGGCCGCCATTGTGGAAAAAAACGTATAAAAGGGGTGATTTTTAGGGAGTTGGTGTATTCATTGCACTACCAAACGGAGCTATCTCACCTACCTGCCTGCCTGACCAGCCTGCCTGCCTGACCAGCCTGCTTGCCTGACCAGCCTGTTCTGACGAGAGTAGGGCCTCACTGCAGCATGAGACGTGGAGAAGATTTTCCATGGGACCCAGCAGCACCTCCGGTTGAAGTCTTGCCAGAAGACGAGCGTGTGAGTGACATTTATCGACGTCACTGGGCTACCATACGCCATTGTTTTCACCGTGACCGTCGTCTATTGGACTTGTATAACTTTCGGCTGCAGGACCTCACGTATCTGTCTACCTATGCCGAGAACATTTTCACAGACCAGGTGACAGCGTTCAAGTTGAATATGACATTCGGTTACATCTTACGGCACAAGGAGACGGACCAGGTGCGGTATTATTACCCCAGCAATAATACCTATGTGTTTGACCAGCCGTTCACGGTGACGGATGCGATTTCTCTGGAGCCACTCATCGACCAACTGACTACGTTGGACCCATTGGAATGGGCCCGGTTTGTCCGGTTGCAACGCCCCAATACCAAATGGCTTGTGGAAATGGTGACCAACGTCACATTTTTCGTCACGAAAATGAGAGATCATCCTATCGGTGCTCCTGTACTACTACCACCTTGGCTGCTTCATCGAAACGGACTGTATGCATTAACGGGAGGCAAACATGGACCCTACAAAGACCGGAAATGTCTGTTTCAGTGTTTGGCCGTGCATCTGGATGAGTGTGATCCCAAGGGTTGTGATAGAGTGGCTAATGGCTATTGGGAACAGTATTTAGAGGAGCGAGACTTGGATGAGCGGCAGTTCCGTGGAGTCCCGTTCAAGTATTTGGATGTCGTGGAAACTCTGTTCAACATCAATATCTTTGTATACCGATTACGATGCGAGGAGGACATATTTGTGGCTGAATTGGTTCGTCGTTCAACAGAACGGTATGCTTCTACGATGAAAGTCAATGTCTTCGACGACAATGGGGTGAGTCATTTTTCGCTGATCCACAATATGAGCCTGTACGCCCAGTCCTACAGTTGTTCCCAATGCCATCGGGTGTTCAAAGAGTCTTACGACTTACATCGACACGAGAAGATTTGTGACAACAGTGTGAAGCGGAAATTTCCTGGCGGTGTGTATCATAATACGCCTACTATTTTCGAGGAACTGGCCGATGAGGGTCTTATCATACCGGAGGAGGACCGTTATTTTCCCTACCGGGCGTGTTACGATTTTGAGGCCCTGTTGCAGCCCATGGACATGTTTTCAGCGAAAACGCAGTGGACGCAGCGCCATATTCCCCTCAGTGTCAGCATTTCCAGCAACGTAGCCGGCTATGACGCTGCACCGGTCTGTTTCGTGTCATCGGGGGATTCCCATGAGTTGATCACCCGCATGATGGAGTATTTAGAGGAAGTCAGTGCGGCCAGTACGGAATTGTTGGTGTCCAAGTTCCAGGACGTACTGGACCAACTGGACAATCGGATTCCTATACCGAGTGTATCGTTTAGTGACGATGAAGAGTCAGAGTCCGAGTCGGAGTCGGAGTCGGAGTCGGAGTCGCAGCCGGAACCCATGCAGTCGCAGGATGTCCCTTTACCTAAACCGTATGCGAAGAAATTGAAAGCGCGCTTCCTACAATACCTAGGCCAGTTACCGGTGCTCGGCTTCAACTCGGGGCGATACGACTTGAACATGGTGAAGGAATTTCTCTACCCATACTTGGCCCAGGCTAATACCATCAAGTCCGTCATCAAGAAGATCAATAATCATATGGCCCTCACTACCACATCACTCCATTTCCTGGATGTACGGAACTACTTAGCTCCCAATTATAGCTATGATCAGTGGGTGAAGGCGTATGACTGTGCACAAACCAAAGGCAGGTTCCCTTACACGTATATATCGACGCTCGACCGTTTGGAGGAAACACAGTTGCCACCCCGGGACGCGTTCTTTGACGATTTGAAGCAAGTGGAATGTCCGCAAGACACGTACCGGGAACTACAGCAGGTATGGAACGATCAACACATGCAGACCTTGCGAGATTTCCTGATATGGTATAATAACTTAGATGTGGTTCCTTTCCTGGAAGCGGCCGAGAAAATGGTTCAACTCTTTCGTCATGAGATGCACGTCGACATCTTCAAGGAGTGCTTGAGTTTACCGGGTCTGGCGCTTCGTCATCTTTTTCAAGAGTGTCCTACCTACTTCTCGCTGATACAGCAAAAAGATGCGGACATGCATGATTGTCTAAAGCAGAACATTGTCGGCGGACCTAGTCTTATTTTTCACCGTTATCACGAGAAGGACGTCACTACTCTCCCTGGTGGGAAACCCTGTGCTAAGATCATCGGATTCGATGCCAATGCCTTGTACCTGTGGTCCCTGGCCCAACCT
This sequence comes from Hanleya hanleyi, assembly GCA_036873755.1. Taxonomy (NCBI): domain Eukaryota; kingdom Metazoa; phylum Mollusca; class Polyplacophora; order Lepidopleurida; family Hanleyidae; genus Hanleya; species Hanleya hanleyi. The sequence continues at coordinate 186,246 of JAVTVY010045343.1, forward strand.
ATGCCCAGTGGGCATTATACACGCTGGTTGGCAGAAGGCCAGCATTTCACACCGCAACGCACTCCCTACAAGCATCTGGCTGACCAGCGGTTGGATTGGGAAACCTATCGACGGGGAACTTATATACGCCATCAGACCAACGCCACAGAGAAGCGCATAGGAGATCGTCGACTCCCCGTCGATGAGTTTGCCCTGGTGGGTAGAATTACAACACATATAAGGGAAGTGGGAAGAGGTGCCGACATACTGACTGCGTCACATGACTTTACAGAATAGTCTTCTGGTCAAATTATTCTAAAGCACATACCAAGAATCTAAAATTTCGAACTATATGACTTTTGATACACAAGTTAAAAACTGTAAAGTCAGGATGGCCGAGTGGTCTAAGGCGCCAGTTAACAGTGCTGGTCTGCGAAATGCAGAACGTAGGTTCGAATCCTACTCCTGACAGTTTTACATACCACCTGTATTGTTGACATTCTTTTGTACATAGTCTAACCCTTCTTGTTCACTTAAATAAAAAAAAGTCAAAACCATCATTTGTGTTTTTTCATGAATCTTTTTTTATTCAACATCAATGAACGTCAGAACAACAACGTCATAACAAAAAAAACAATAGTACTGCGCAGTGCATTGAATCAATTAGGTTAACCAGAGAAATGGGGCATGCACATTAAAAGGAGAGGCAGTCCAGTCATAGACCAGTACATCACGGTCTTCGGCTTGAGAATAATCATCAAACATTTGTACGATCGTTTGCATAGAATGTCCTCTACTCCGGTGAGTGAGATAAAACACACAGTACTGTCCGCAGACACTACTCAAGGGTCCTTGTAATCTTTTAGTATTCCAACGCCACACTGTAGTAGATACGTCCATGAACTTCACCAAATCAGAATGCAGGGGTGCAAGTCCGTAGGAATCAAAGTATTCGCCTTGGCCTAGGGTGTCCACGTACACAGCCACCCAATGTTCACCGGGTCGAGACCCAGGGTCTGTATTCAGGATGTAGACTGCTGGGGTGGTGGGGTGGTGGGAAACACATTGCGTGGAAACACACCTCGAAAGGGTACCCGAGGATCTCGCTGGAGTATGGCCATCAGCTGCTCTGTATCCATGACTCTAGCTGGCGTAGTCACACAGGACGTTTCTTTGCTGATCCACGCTGATGACGTTATCAAACTCGGCGTAGCAAATCACGTTAATGGTGTGGGCTAGAGCGACCGAGAAACGCAGTTCCAACCGCAGGTTTCCTTTCTTGAGCAAGGCCAGTTGATGATCGTGTTCCAAGGTGGGGGTGAGGTCGAAGGCGAACAAAGTGTACCCATGGCTAAAGTCTCGTCGACTGATGGTATTTCCTTCGTCCTGGTTGTTTTGTCCTGTGGCTGTAAACAGGTTCAGGTAGCTCCGCACATAGTGTTGGTTACCAAAATCGGGTTGTAATGGGCGGGCTGGAATTTGATGGCCGGCCACGTGCAGTGCCAAAAAGTTGAGGTTGAAATGTTGAAAGTTGAACGGATTCTCAGTCCACTGTCCATTGAAAGCGGTGTTGGTCACACACGCCAGGTTAAGACGTTTAGGGAGATACCCTAGAAATAAATTTCCACGATTGGGCATCATCGTACCTGCTGGCACAGAAAACACCTTGGTCTGTACGCATCGGATGGGGTACAGGGCTGGTTTTTTCGATAAGGCTTCCATGTGACTCAGCAACACACCCTGTTGCAAATCCACCGTACGGACAAACAGGGCTGCATCTTCAATGACGATGTTGTATTGGGGACCAGCAGCTTCATCGGCCATCAAGGCGAACGTGGGTGTGGAACGGATCAACTTGATCTTGATGGATACACCGTTCATCATGTAGCGGTCTTGCAGGAACACATCGGCGTGCAGTCGTCCCATCATATCGACGGACTTCCTAGTGGTTGTAAACTGCCTGCGCATGGCGAACCCATTATTGGTAGCGGTCACGCTATTCATGGCTCCGGGTGTATCCCTGTAGTACAGCGAGGCTTGCAAGTGTGTTTTTTTTGGCATCTTCGCCGTACGACAGCAGCGTCTCGATGTAGGCTCGGTACGGGTACGTATTGATGGACGTACTGATGAGTTTATCGTTCAGACTGATATCCACCTGTTGGAACAAGGAGTGCAGTCAAAGATTCACCGGGCCTACCACCGCATCGTCCGCCATGGGCGTCCCGTCGTTGTCCATTATTTTGGCTTTCACGTACAAGTACGTGTGGGATAAATCCAGGTAGGCCGTATCTTTGTTTTCAATGGTAAATTCCAGGGGTCCCGTACCCGTCAGGCTAGCCAGGGGTCGATGTTCTACCCAACGTCCTTCGGCCACACTGGTCTGTGTGGGTGGAATAGTCCACAAATCCAATTCACTGTTGGTAGACGGACACGACTCGGAGTGAATGAATGCCATTATGCGAAGATGTCTCTCTTACTCTTCTTCTTCTTCCGGGGTGTGCGTCGTCGGTGTGTCGGTCGTCGAATGACTCTTCGCTGCGCCCGTGGTTGTCTTTTAAGGGCTTTGGCGATCAAGACGCTGCCTGCTTCTCGGGCCCGTCGTTTCAAGGTTTGTCGGGGTGCCGTGCCTCCCAAGACATCACCGGCCACGTGCAGTCCACTGCGTACCGCTTGTTTACCCACCGCTTTGACACCCCGTGTCACCAAGGGCAAGAACGTTTTGACGATGCTGCCCAGTATGTTACCCAATCCGTGACCTCGTTGCATGCGTGCACCTCTAAAGATGGGCAAGCTACCTCCCGTTTGTTTCTTGTAGTAGTCGGCATAGCTGGCCGTATGGCACTGGTAAGGCACGTACATTATACGAAGTGAGGAGAACGTGCTTGTCGGAAATGAAGTGTCAGCACCACTTTCCCTCGTTCGAATGCGACCGGGTGTCCCGTGTCATCTCTTATATCCACCGTGATCGTGTTGATATCGGTATGTCGTACGGGCAGGTAGAGTATGTGGTTGAAACTCTGGTTGACTTGATCGCCATACTTCTTTCTAATGGGTACCACCCGTAATATGGCGGTCCACTGCGTCCGAGTAGACGTAGAGTCCGTACATACCTACTTTCATATCCATCACAACGTCACCGTTGTCGGTGGTGGGACCCGTGTAGACGCTGTAAGGCAGACCTAACATTTGCTGTAGCCTAGGACTGAGTTTCACACCCACGTTGGGGCTGAGCAGGATACAGGCCTTGTCGTTGTGTGCGTTGACATCGAAGATCACGTGATTCTTGAAGGGATAGGCTTTCAGGGGTCTTGAACTATTCGTCACCTTCCGTAGAGACTTGTAATTCAACAAGGTGATCACACCATCTATGAACGTCTTGGGGGTATCGTATTGGCCTTCGGGGAGAGTGAGTCGGTTTACTTTTCCTTCGTAGGTCACTTCGTACCATACTTCTTTGTCTCGCACGTTGTACCACGAGTAAGGATATTGAATATCCACCAGTCCACATTCCCACCGTCCAGGTAAATGCAACGGTTGCGGTAATTGAGTCACGTACTTGGCCAAGGTGTTGTCAGGAAACACATCGAGCGAACTGTTACTGGGCAACGTGAGGTAAAACATGACGACTGAACTTTCTGGCTTCTGCACCGGGCTTTAATAGGGCTCCCAGGCCTTGGGCGGCTGACCTCGGCGTCGTGATCGTCGCGGTGACTTAGATCTGGGGGTTTGCAGGGGGTGGCGTGGTAAAGGGGTGACGAAGTAGGTGCCCGTCGTTGTGGTGTTTTGGGAGGTGACACCGGTGCCCAAGAAGAGGGTGGTGGTGGTGGTGGCTGGTGTCGTCTACTCGTCGATGTCCGCTGCATAAAGGCCCAACGGTTAGGATTCCCCACCAATTCTTGAGGGGTGTGTGTGTCTTTCAACCCTTGAGCAAAGGCTTCCCAGCCCGGTGGATTAGAGTGTTTGCGAGAGCGCACCGTATCGTTGATCAAATCGGTGATATGAGACCCCGGCACCACTCGGTTTCGAATAAGCAGCTCCCCCTGATCGCTCCAACTCATATCGGGATTCTGTTTCCCCCGGTCCAACAATAAACGAGCCTTGGTCTTGAATGCCTTAGGGACACTGGCCAACACTTCCTCTTCCAGCTGAGGTGATGATGATGGCGGCGGCGGCGGTGTGAGTGTTGGCGCTGCGGGTAGTGGTGGTGTACTACCCCTATATTGATCCATAAACGTCTTGTACCGGTTCAGCGTGTGACGGTAGAGACTGGAGTTGTTGCACCGTGGCAGGCACGGGATAGGGTGATTGCAAACTCTGTAACAGTCGAGGTTCGACCAGCATCATTTTTTTCGTATGTTCCATGTTAGCGTCCCAAGATGGCCCCTACTAACGGTCCCAGTACGGTGGCGGCTAAGGGTGCGAGGAGTGCCCCGAGAAATCCACCTCGCTGTGACACCTGTTTCTTTTTCTTTAAACTGCCCGTCTTCTTCACCAGCGTTCGGAGACCCGTCTTGTGCCGTTGCAATTTCCCTTTCTGCAGGGGACTGAGAGGAACATTCCCTTTTAACACATTATGAGCGACTTTACACAAACACCGTACCAATTCTGCGTCCGCGCCGCGCACCAGGGCCGGCCCACCTCCGGTGGCGCGCTGCGTAATACGCAGAGGGCCGGCGCGTGCTTCCGTATCCGTGCAGACAAGATGAGGAAGTGAATGCTAGAGGGGTTGTGTCTTCTTCTTTTATTTGGGTTTGTACACCGTCTGGAACCCGCCGGGAAAAATGTGGGTGCGCAATCGAAGTGCCGAGGGTGTCTCTTGTTTCAAGTCGATGAGTAGATACCCGTGAGCCCCTTGGGTGGCATCTTCAAAGGCTTCCCGCACAAAGGCCGTGTTTTTAGGGTACATCTGTTTCGCCAGGTGCATAATTTGTGATGCGTCTCTGGGGTTTTTGAACAAGACCACATACTGAGCATTCAAACTGATATTCCTGTGCTCTTTGTTCTTACTAAAGAGATTCTGGACGATGTAGATGATGCTCAACCGACGATGATGGCTTCCTTAGGTAAAAAGGCGGGTGACTCGACTGTCCGTTTCGGTCATGAGATCGTCTACCACGATCAACGTGTCTTCTGGGGTGTCCTCTGGGGGTAATCCTTCCACCAAGGTGAGTCCAGGGATGCGTGCCAGTTCCTCGTACGCAGGTTGCCAAGCTCCATAACACCACAGAATGCGAGCCACGGGCGGTGAAATGAGGGCTGACCCGTGTTAGATGAGCCGTTGAACGAAGTGTGTTTTTCCCGACCCCGTCGGTCCAGCGATGAGACACGTGAAGGGATGCTGCCACCGAGGATCCATAGAGTTATGTTTGCATCCACCGTTGTCGGGGATCGTAGTCGTGCGGGTACCGTTGCCGTGGTAAACGTGGTACTCGTCCCACTCTAGGTGTTAGCGTCGTGGTGGTGGTGGTGGTGGGATGTTGCCGTGATCTGGTGGAAGGTTCGCTTCTGAATTAACGTGGTACTCGTCCCACTCTAGGTGTTAGCGTCGTGGTGGTGGTGGTGGTGGTGGGTGTACTAGGTTGCCGTGATCTGGTGGAAGGTTCGCTTCTGAGGGTAGGACTAGGCACGGGTGGACTCCTGGTGAAAAGAGGTGGAGTAGTAGACCGCGTAGTGGGCTGGGTGTGTGGTGATCTGAGCAAACACAATCTTTCAATGGAAAGATTACGCTGACGTCCGCGCAACAATGGCGCTCAATGGCGCTCACCTTCGGGTGTTTCCGTGCGCTCTACGGTTAGACTATAAATAGCGCGCAGTATCTCGTCTGCTATCCATTCATTCAGAACTGCATCATGACTACCAGACGGACGCTATTCAACACGATGAACACACAAGATCCTAGAGAACATAGGGAAGTGATTCACACAAGTGGAGAAGACAACGACCAACATGTTACAATAATTACCAGCTTACAGCGGGTGCATGAGACGGCGAGGTGCACAACAAGAGCACGAGATAAGGGACGCTATGGAAGAAGATGAGGATCAAGCAACAGACGATGAAGATCTCCCCGAGGTGGAGTGGTTAAATAGTAGACCCCCAGCAACTACAGCGGCTACCACAACGACGGCTACCCCAACGCCGGCTACCGCAACAGGAATGACAACACCACCACCATCACCTCTAGCAGAGATCGTCCGCCTGAACGAACAGATTGATCAATTAGAAGAGGACAAGTGTAAACTACGTGTATAACTGACTAAGGAAGCGAATAAATCCACCTGTGCCGTGTGTAACATCGAAGAGACCATGTACGCCTTCTTCCCCTGCGGTCACCTATGCCTATGTTCCATATGCTTGGTATCCCTAACATGTATAGGGGGGACGTGCCAGTGCGCCGAGACAGAGGAGCTTCATTTGAAGATACGATGCCCTGTGTGTAGGACGTGGGTGTCCGCCCGTAACAGTGTGATGACACTTTCCCAAGGCCCCTTTTCAGGGCCACCTATTTACTCCCGAAAGGGGTGAGACTTTCTAACTGAAAGCACAAAAAACACCAGCTCCCATCACCAATATGAAAACCTAAGGTCTTCACCACAGTAGACTCTTAGTGTTGAATTTTTTTTAATACAATTATCTTTGCAAAGAATGAACACTAACACACATTTTGAATTTCTACTATTTTTATTAACACAGTTGAATGAACGCCTTCACCACAGTAAACTCTTGGTATTGAATTTTTTTAATACAATTATACGCTATCAAGGCGCTTAAAGGAACGTAGAATGAACATAGAATGAACATAGAATGTAGGAATACGGTAATGTCTGAATGTTCAATGCAACAAGACTTGTGTGAAATGTTCAATATTTATGCAACAAGACTTGTTTGAACTCGTCATCGTCTTTCCGCCCCTGGTGCACGTAGATGAAGGTGGCAATCTGTTCACGTGAAATTCTGGGTGGACAGGCAGCTTCCAATGCCTGGGCAATTTGCACCTCGTTCACGTCCTGTAGTGCCTCAGTGATGAGCGCGTCTGATGGTATACTATTGTCCACACACGTGTGCGTGTTGAAGAGCCCGTTCTTGTTCACACAGCCTGCACATTGCTGGATACGCAAGTGTCGAATGCGGGGTCTGAGATCATCCAGGAATGTGTCGATGTACTTCTTATAAATATACTGAGACACCTGGTCAGACAGGACTTCATGAATTTCAGCTGTGAGACTCTGCAGCTTCCGCCACGCAGGTATTTTCAGGGTGACGCCCTGAGAACAAGGAATACGCTTTTGCGTATCTGACCTCATTCTCCATTTCCGAATATGCACAAGGAGCTAGTTGTTGAATGTAGAACAGGTGACAAAGATGTCGTCACCCACATAAAATTTCGCTTCGTCACTCCCCTGGTGGTCAATGACCGCATCGACGGCGTAATCAATGGCCTGTACTTTTATCCAGGTGTCCAACGTCAAGGCGATATGCTTAGGTGGTTTGTCGTCCCAGGCCGGTGCGTTAAAATGCACTTCCTCTTCTTTGACACTCACAGTTAAATAGGGAGAGAGCTGCCAAGTGTTCGTCTGGGCCGCCTGGTAGGCCTGCTGGATAATGTCATTGATCTCCTGCACAGACATAGGAAGTAGCACCTCTTCCTTCGCTTGCTCAGGCACTTGCTGGGGCACTGGCTGAAGCACTTGCTGAGGTATTTCTAAAGGTGTTAGTCGGGGCCGTTTGGGTGGTGCACCGGGTTTGGCAGGTAGACCGGACTCTTGGTGCGTACGTTTGGTAGCTGTACGCTCTTCGGCGATGTCCATGACCAAGATATTATCTTCTGAATCCTGGGCTTGAAGTAGATCTGCTAGTTCTTCATTTCCCGTATTCTTCAGCGCTTCCACGAAGGCTAGAAATGCATAGGGGCCACGGCGCAGTAGATCGTCGATGAGGGCTCTGTTTTGTCGTGAAGTGGTCTTGTGTGCCATGATATCTTCGACACCGTGCTTAAGGATTATGTTTTCCACCATAAGCAGATCACATAGTTCGGCCACATGCTGCATCTCATCAATGAGGCGAACACGGTACTGTTGAAGCTTAGCTCGCTGGGATGACTCCATGACTGTGGGCTCAGGCTGGTCAGTAGCTGCTAGGGTGAGATAGGCTGGTGAAGTTGCACTGGTAAAATTAAAATCTTCTCCACGTCTCATGCTCCAGTGAGGCCAATAGCTCCTCTCGTCAGAGTGGTTCAGGCAGGCAGGCTGGTCAGGCAGGCAGGTAGGTGAGATAGCTCCGTTTGGCAGTGCAATGAATACACCAAACCACTAAAAATCGCCCCTTTTATACGTTTTTTCTTCAACGTATCCGCCATTTTCCCACAATGGCGGTCACCTTCGGGTCTTTCCGGTCAACGTATCCGCCATTTTCCCACAATGGCGGACAATGGCGGTCACCTTCGGGTCTTTCCGGTCAACGTATCCGCCATTTTCCCACAATGGCGGACACTGGCGGTCACCTTTGGGTCTTTCCGGTCAACGTATCCGCCATTTTCCCACACTGGCGGACAATGGCGGTCACCTTCGGGTCTTTCCGGTCAACGTATCCGCCATTTTCCCACAATGGCGGACAATGGCGGTACCTTCGGGTCTTTCCGGTCAACGTATACGCCATTTTCCCACAATGGCGGTCACCTTCGGGTATTTCCGGTAAGTCACCTCCATTGTACACCGCCATTACATCTTCACGGACAGCCTCTTCGGTATTCCCCACACACACCACCATTACATCTCCGCCATTGTGGGGAAAAACCCCAGTACATGACAGACACAGACAAGTCTAGACATGTCCAAAGGTCACGCCCCATTCAACCAAACCGGAAGTGACGTCATTTTTACATCCGGGTGAAATGTGGTCGGATCGGTCTTCTCTACTACTCCTGAGTAGATGGTGTCAATTCGCCGGTATTTTTTGCGATATATACCCACACTCGTTTTTTTTTTTTAAATCATTTTCGCTAAGGGCCTCTCCATAAAATAAAAACCCATGTATATATTTCTCATCAAGATTAAGATTATGAAAATATAAATCTCATTTCTGTATCTTCAGTCGTTTTCTTGTAATGTAATAAGAACACAGCGATCGTCGGCGAAAAGTTTCCGAGCGGAAGATTCTGTGATAGGCCGACAGATATTGACACGTTAAAAGCTGCTGAAACCAGAATATAATCGAGCAAAACACCAGCATTTATGGTGAGTAAATTTAAAGATGTTATGGCAGGACCAGAGAAAATTAATGGATATCTTAGAAAATATAGGCTGCCGAGAATTGTTGAAAAATGCGAAAGACTGAAATCTCGGCATCTTCACTCTTCAGCTTTTTCTAAAACCTCTATACCTGGGGGAAAATATACTATTCTCGCCAGTTTACCGATTCACCCCATTTTAGAAAAAGCTGAAGAGTCAAAGTTTCGAAATGTGAGTCTTTTACCTTTTTCAACAATTTTCGGTAGCCTATCTTTTCTGAAGTATCTATTAATTTTCCATAGTCTAGCCATAACATTTTTGAAGTTTATTAATGGTCTGCGTTAGAAAAAAATATGAATGAAGTAAAGTTTAGAGGGATTGTATTGTGGTTCTTAATCAGATTTCAAATAAAAATATAACAATAGAAATAGAGGTGTGAGGCTTATATTGAAGGGTTAGGAGCTGATTATTTAGAAACAACAGGTTAAGTGTGATGAGCCTTGACCTACAGCAATTTCAAGTTGTGAGGAGTATCTCGGCTTAGAGAAGCTATTTGATGAGTTCTTGAAAAATAAAATTGAACCAAAGTGAAAACTGATGTAAGAAATAGGGAGCGCAGACAAAAGCCCTTCAGAAAAAAAATGGAAAAATGGTGGGAAATGAGAACTACGGTAAACTATAACTATCATAATTTAAAATTATAATTCATTGGCATACCATTAAATTTATATGCTGAAGGGCTTTTGTCCAGAATTCAAATACGTAAGCCGAAGGGCTAATTTTATGTTATGAAGGGTTAATGTCCGAAGGGCTAATGTCCTGAAAGACTTTTGCCATGGATCCAAAAAATAGAAAAACAATAGTATAGTTTAGAAATGTGCTGATTTCTTTCATTGTAAAACTTATTGGAAACATTGTGCTATATTGTTTTGAAATGTGCTATTTAACACTTTATTATTTTATTAGCTTAAAATGTTGTATTTAACACTTAAGGGTGGTGAACACGACACTTCCTTAATGCTTTTCCTCCTCCTGCGCTCAGGATGTTAGATCTAACATTTGCGTTTTGAGAGTGTATGAGGAAACATCACGGGTAATATGCACAATTGATTTCTCTATTATTTGAGCCACGCATAAATGCATTTTCATGAATATTTCATGAATATTTCACCTCGCAGGTGTGGGATGTGACATCTGGAGCGGCGGGGGGGTGGGGGGGGGGGACATTTGGAGGATGTTGTTTCACCATGTTTGGGTGTTGGATGCAAGAGTTTAAATGAAGGGATGGGTAATCATGCAAATCGGGCTAATTACATATATGAGTTTAACTTGGGGAGGGGATTGATTTTAGGCCCTACCTGTATATTTTGATTGTCTGCCTCAGGAGGGCGCTTTAATCAGCAATAAACATTCTTGTTCTTGTACTATAATTATTGTGTTGCTATGTTGCTACTTTGTATATGTATAATATATTATCACTATGTGATTATCGTAAAAATATGTTGAAATCCTTATATTGTTATGAAGACAAAAAATATAATAATAAATAAAAGTTGTTATTGCCAAATAATTGTTCGAATAAAATTATACGGGGCAATGCCCTAGATTAACCAGTACCTCAACTCCCTTAGCGATATACCCTCTACCAAAACCACAAATAGAATGAAATATTATTATTTATTAATTTCGCCAATTTCAGGGATTTCGGCGGGAGTATTTACCATGTTTACGGTATATTATAATGATTCCATGTCCTTTGCAATGCATGCTGGGGCAGAAGGTAGCGGAAGTTGTATACACTCAGTGAGTTGAAGTTTCACTGGCCGTTTTTGCTACATAAAATACTGTTTTGCCACACAAGACAGCACCTGAAGCAGAACGGTATGTATTCTTTATCCATTCATACGAATTAGTTGATGGAGGTTGATTCGTCTCAGTTTTAAAACAGTCAAACGTCAAACCTGCCGAGACGGCGACCCGATTTGATACATAAATTACAACAACAACAACAACACATCGACGTCAAAAATTTTAAGTGACAACCATGCACCGAGCATGTATACTAGTTAGCCCAAAACATCGGCTAAGGAGTCTATTTTTTTAGGTTGTTGTTGCTGAATCTGACTCCTTAGCCCGATTAATAGAGCCTTAAATGGAAATGACTAAATAAGACGACAGTCGCTCGAGATCTTTAGCTGCACACGGCGTGGGAAATTGGGATAGAGGCACAAAAAGCATCTTATCGAATAAATAATATGATTTGGCATCTCCAGCAATATGACAACCACCTAATGACTCCTTTAATTAGATGGAATCTGCCTTCAAACACGGATTTGGTCAAAAAAACGTTGTGTTCTTTCTCCACGGTCCCGTTGACAGGGACATGCGCAGAATATGGTTGACCTTTTGGCTCATGTCATCAAGAAAATAGACCCATGCTGACTATAAACCAATAAGCGATGTGTGTTTATTCACGTGATCAGAAAGGTCACGAGATAAAAATACTCTTACAACATGTCAGAAACACGCCAAAACGGGAAAATCAGTCAATGTTTTTCCCACACGTTTGATCACATTTTGTCAGCATCAAAACAGTCATAAAAGATGGAACATGGTGAAAGAACCTCAGGTCGATCAAACTGTATCAAATTGAAGTATTATTTCTCTCCCGTTTTGTTATTTTCGCCAGCGAAAGATTGCGAAAAGTCACTTTTCGGGACATCAGATTTTATCGATAAAATTTAACGTAGGCGTGCTCTGGGCTGTGATAGGAATGCCACGCCCCCTTACCTATTTTCACCTATCACAGCCAGAGTTTCTGGGTTAGTATACTAGTGAAATATTCGTTACACATATGTGTACTTTTTGTCAAAGGGGAGTAGTAAAGAATAGGAACCATAGTAACCCGTGTGCGGAATGAGTCATGAATGAAATTTTTCTCAAATCCTCACAATTGCAACCGTTTTCCAACTATTCAATATTGGGAGGAGTGAAGAATCATTCGGGGAGGTTAAACGGTTGCAATTGCGAGGATTGGAGGAAAATTTCATTCATGACTCATTCCACACACGGGTATACTATGGCTGTACATGGCTCTTATTCTTTACTACTCCCGCCACATATGCAACTTAGTATATGTAGCCACGTCTGAGTTGCACATCCTTACTAGGACAGACATCAGTAGCGTCATTTTCTTCGTGGCCAAACATGACAAAAATGTACAATTGACTATGGTATTTAACGGGTTGTAAACATGTCAAATACACTTCTCTTCCCAGACATAAAATATCTGGTTCATTCCTGCTGCGCAAGTACACGTCAATAGCACCAAGTCATGTCACTATCTTCCTATCACGTTCAAATGTTGAAAATGTCAAAAGTGCAAGAAACGCTCCATTGCGCATGCACCGTTAATAACACAAACACTTTACGATATGTCTTAAATAAGAAGGCGTCATCAGCTGCTGGGGTAACTGAGATGGAGCTTAACCACGTGCGTTAGGCCCCTCCCACTAGCTGATGACGCCTTCTTTACAACAGCGGTGCATGCACATTGAAGCGTTTCTTGCACATTAAGAAAATCAATCACATGCACAGTGTGCATCCAAACATTTGAAACACATGCACAACAAAATTTTCACATGCACAATGCGTTGGGCTTTTTGGACTTGTCAAATTCTACGCAGACTTGGCAAAACATTTTGTTCGTCTCTGTGTCATAATTGAGGCAAAACCTCTCCTGCTTCCACGAATTCTGGAACCTTTAAATTTTCCCAGATGGTTTCTCTTCAGTACTAGTACTTCGCGGAGATTCCTTCGTTGTTGTTGTTAGCACACGTTGATCTAATGTTTGCCTTTCTGTGTCAACGGCGTCTTCGTTAACGACAACGTCAGCGCCACTGTCTGCTACGTCAAATTTGTTGTCAACATTCAGATTAGATTGTTTTGCAGCAGTGAAGAATGATGTAATACTTCGCTGATTTTGTTCCATTTCGATACTGTCAGTGACGGTTGTGATGCAAAGATTTCGCAATCGCATTTGTGAGCTGTCTGGTATTAGACTTGATAACTGTGAAGTCCCCACTATTTTACCCGTGGGACGTTATACACGGTAAAACATTTCCAAGGTATTTTGACTCAAACATGGGGAACCACTCCGCATTTGTTAATTTCACCCCGGGTCATTTTTACGTAGCCGTAATTTTGTGATATCGCTAAAGTTAAAATGGAGCTAGGTGCCTTCAATTTCGTTCGTGAGAGGACGTTTGTCATTTCGCAAGAGGACACATGATTAAATTGACGTACTTGACAGAAAAAAATAATACAAGGTCAGTTCTCACTGTTGAAAGAAGGTATTTATCGGATACAGAACTGAACACTGATTTTTGGTAATAGTGAACTATGTGCATGTTGTGCACCCACACAAAATAAACACATGCACCACCAAAATTTTACGTGCATTCGTGCACGTGTGCATTCGGAATTTCAAACCATGACCAATGACATGCATGGAAGTTTGTTATGGGGCAGCAAGCTTGAATTGGGCCACATGTACAGTCTGGGACCACAAGGCTCCATCGGCCGTATAGCTATATCCGGCAATAAAACAACCCCTCCACACTCTCTGGCCACTACTTTTACCTAGTTAGCCTAATTTGATCGCCATGTTTCAAACCTCAACTGCCGATTGAATTTCTACTATCATAGAACTTTAGGCGAGGATCCAGACATCTCAGATCAATCCAGTTTATTTATTGGCGGGGGTGCGGGTGAGCGGTTGCATCCCTCTGCTCGCACGAAGTCGATTTTAGTTCCCCCCTATGGTTACGCACCACTGTATAATTCAGTTCTTGACAACCAGGATGGTGTGTTTTGCCAAGAAAAGCACAGTTTACTAAATAAGCTTCTACATCATGCATTTTTGTCTGCTGGAAACTACGCAAGACACAGGAAATCGTGAAATAAACCATTGCTAGTATTGTGTTTCTCATCTGAATTAATGACCGTTGTTGTTATTCATATAAACTAATATATATTGTAAACCCCCCGGATGGCGCATTTTCAGCGCGCATTCAAGGCTGGAATTAAACAAAATTATTTACATGCACATTTTTGGCTGAAGTGTGCACCCTTCTTTTTCAAATACATTACCATTCTCTGAATTCTATATGCATCTATAGGAGCAAATCTATGTGCATTTGTGCGTGTAAACACCCCTTATTTCGGGCCTTGGAATTGCTAGGGCTGATAATGTTGGACAATTATTTGACAAATATGCTGCATCACATTTGTCTATTTCTCAGTCAGGGAAGATATATCCATTTTATTAATTTTATGAGCACTGCAGGGGATATCATTCCATGAAAGCAGAGATAAAATAAATGTGTTGATAATTCATCTTATCAAGAGATAAAATTGTTGTAATACAGTTGGACGAACACATTGACAGATAAAGTGTTGGATGAAATTAGAAACAGTGATCACCTTTCACCACATATCAATTTGCTGCAACACAAATGTTTATTATCTGAAATATACCTGTCCAAATTCCCCATGTTGTATACATGTCACAACATTCAAATAAAAATCAAACAATAACAAGTTAATATGGCAAAGTTAGTTTCTCAATCATGATGTCCAGGACATATTTATATTATTATCTCTGCAAACATTATAAAGAATAGAAAATGTTTTGCTCTGGTACTGAACAGATTTAATAAAGGAATAAGCTCATTGAAATAGTCCCACCCTATTTGTACACCTTAGCAAATAAATGATTTGTGATCCTTGCACGTGTCCAGTTATCCCCCCTGTCCCATGAACTTTCAATTTTTCGTTTTCATTGGCAAAGTAACAGTTGTCTTTTTGGAATCATACATTGTAAGGTGCACAGAAATGACTAAAATTCTTGTCACCACAATATCATAACTAAAGCAACCTTTATTCGAAGTTGAAAGTTTTCAACTTTGATTGTATGATCAATCGTGTGCACCAAAGTTTGAGCAAGATTGAAAAAAAACATGACAGCAACCTTCCAATTATATTTGGAAGCAACAAAACAACACCATTGGTTCTCATTTGACGTTTAGAAGTTTGAGAGGTTTAACCGACCCCCCCGAACTTAAAATATTTATTTCCTACGCTGTAAAACTTACCTTCACATACCTTATTGCTATCGTGTTCCTACGCGATTGCCCCATTGTAAAACCTTACCACAGAACCAAAAGAAATAGTCCCTGTAATGCCCCAATGCCCATGCGCGAGTACCCAGAATCCTCTCTGTCTGACCACGTCACTTCTTTCTTTCCTCTACAATCGTAGCGGTCAGACGTAGTTCCATTGTGCTCCCGTAAAAGTTTCAAGATCTACATCTGTAATACCACGATATTCCTCACTCGTAACCTTGGATTACCTACGGAGATTTCCTGGGATATTACCTTGAGAGAGAAGAAGGAATATTACCAAATTCCTGGATTCGAGACCTACCTGGACTTCAAATATCGTCAGGGAGTATTGTCGAATCATAATAAAGATGGCGTCCGTGTTTTGTGTTGTATGTGGACGATCCAAACCCACGACGGATCCGCATTCAGCTTGTCCGCCGTGTAGAGGGGTCTGGTGTGATCAGTTTGCCAAATGTGCAGAATGCGAGCTGTGGACCGACGGCGTATTCCAACAATATCTTGTCGGTTCATATGCCAGTGAAGTTTTGCCCCCGCCTGGCTTCGATTGTGCCGAGAGCTTGGTCGACTCTCCGTCTCGCTCTCCTGTGAACGAGCCGGACGAGTCTGCCTCTCTTGATATGTCCGTTACGCATGATTTGAGAGTAACTCCATCTAGTAATTTGCCGAATGTAGTCAGTATTTCTCCTCCATGTACTAATTCTGTTTCAGGGACCAAGGTGGGGAACAAAGATGGCGGCCGTCCCATAGGTAAGTTACTGCACGGGACGACCTTGACGGCCAACTTTGACCCCACCTCTGTGACGTCACTTCCGACTGAGGGTCCCCTGTTTCGGATTGTCAACCCGGAGACTGTGACTTCCGTGGTCAAGGACTCGTCACTTCCGGAGAAGCTGTCTTCATCTCGGCGCAGCTCATCTATGTCTATACTACCTACGAAGATGTCAGCTGCTCCTGCGACCGTAATATCACCTCGCCCAGTGCAGTCTACGGTGATTATTACACCCGTTTCCAGTTTTGCTGCTTCTGGCCATTCCCTACTGAATGTTCCCAGACTGTCCAGGGCGCCTTTACAATAGCCGTTGTCAGCTCCCCCGCAGCTTTCTCAACCGGACCAGCGTCAACGCATGCCTGTGTCCAGTTATGACTTCCGGCCAACGGTAGCTCCGAGTATCTCGGGTGCTTATATGCAACCATTGACTTCATACCTTCCGGTATCGTCTTACCTTCCGGTATCATCGTATCACATCGGAACTTCCGCTGTTGTTTCTGCGCATGCTCCGACGTCGACTACTTCATCCTACTATAGGACTGCCTCTGCATATGATGTTCCTGCCTATGCATCTGGTAATGGGGTTCCGGGTCATTCGTCGATGTACGATACGAGAGTGACGTCATCGATGAACAGACTTCCGGTTACGTCATCGGTGTATAGCAGTCCGGCTCCCTATGCTGCACCGCCGTACTCTCCGCTTCCTGTAGGCAGTGTAGTGTATAGGCCTACTTCATACCCTTCTGTGGCTTCTGTAGTCCGACCTGTTGATGTACCACGTCACGTGTTTCCTACTGCACGTATTCCTACACGACCGACTTCCGGTACATCGGGTGCTCACTTCCGTTCTCCTTCTCCTAGGCCTGTCAGATATGCTATGCCATATCATGCACCTATACCGAGACGACAAGTGAGGGTTGCTCACCCACATCTGCCTAGATACCCAGCTAGGCCGGCGATATCCCAGTATGCGGCTGCTTCCGGTTCTGCCTTACTTCCTCCTTCTGATAGGCAGTGTCCTCCAGCAACATCTATTCCTGCCAACCTCTTTGATAGGTTTAATAGATTGTCTGCTGACTTCGCAGCCCTACAGCGTGACATGTTGATGCCTCCACCACCATCCCCTACACCACTTCCGGTGCCCGTGTGGGCTGGCTATCAACCTCGCCCCGTATCATCAAGGAGGCCGACTTCCGGTTCCCATCCTCCGCTATCACTTGATCTCTCGCAGGGTAGTAGACCTACACCTCCCTCGTTTGTGCCCAGGTTTACCCCTGTGAATCCCGGGACAGTGAATAACGCTGAGACGGAAGCGGAAGAACGGACTTCCTTGTTTGATGCTGATCCGGACCTCGCCGCGTCCAGTTACTCTGATACACTGGCTCGCCTGTATGAGTTGTTTCCGGATATGACTCCTCCGCCAATTGTAGAATCCAGAAGGGTCACTGCGATGTCTGATCTCCGACAAGAGCCGTCACATCGCACGTCACTTCCGCCTTCTAGGGCCGTCTTTGAATGTGCTGAACGCATGCGGGACGCCTTCTCACTTCCTAAGACCCAAGATGAGAGGCAACGACAACAGGATTCTAGATCTCTTTTTAAAAAATCTACTGGTGTCTTCCCGCTGGAGCGACCCGTGTTCCGGTCGTATTCAGTACACGGTTCACCTTGGCATGATCGAGCAGCAGTCCAGGAACCAGAACTCGATCAGTTTCTTGGAGTTACTCCGCCGAAGAAAGACATTTCTCTTTCTGTCCGTCAGATTTGTCTACTGGAGGACACTTCTAGACAGGAGGTAGCGATTACTTCCCATCTCGATTGGTTTCTTTACGCCATTCACACGATCCTTAATCGTATACCTCAAACGTCGCCTTCCGGTTATGTATCTGTTCCGGTGGATGACGTCAACCTGATGAAGGACTTCCTGACGGCAGCTGCGCGTGCAGACGCGGACTTGATGGCATCCTCAGTCTTCATGTCCGCTATGTTTGTACACTTAAGGCATCTCGCACTGTTTTCGGCCCTGCCTACGTATACCCCGTCCAGTGTGAGATCGACCTTAAGGGAGCAGTCCCCCGCCTCAGGACTTCTGTTTGCCGGTGTACTACCTGAGCTGCAGAATGAAATGTCCGCTGCCAGGACCACACATTCTTACTTTGGACCGCAACAGAGGAAGCGATCGGCCCCCGAGGCCTCGACGTCGTCTTCCTCGGCCCCGAAGAAAGCTTCATCTTCAAGTTCTTCTTCCGGGGCTGGTGCCAAGAAGGATATACCCTCCTCTTCGAAATCCGGCGGAGGTTCGAAGGGAGGGGGGAGCGGCCACTCTAAGCGTGGTGGCGGAAAAGGGAAGTCCGCCAAAGCTTCCAAGAAATGAGGACACGGGCCATGCAGATGTGCTTTCTGCATGGCGAGACCGCACGTTGCCGCTGTTCCCAATTCCACCAGATCCGGCGCTTCCGGTAGGCGGGAGACTTGTAAGGTTTTGGAGGAATTGGGAGGCAATCCAGGCGGATTCGTGGGTATTGAACATCCTACGTCATGGGTATCGGCTGGAGTTCGCCACAACTCCCCCATTGACTACGTCACCCAGGGCGTCTCGAATTCCAGTGTGTCGGGAGCACCTGATAGAGATTCAGAGGTCCGTGGACAAGTTGGTAGTGAAGGGTGCAGCTATAGAAATTCCGCCAAACGATCTATCCCTGGGCTTTTATTCTCCGGTGTTCCTGGTCCCCAAGAAGAACACCACCGAAATGCGTATGGTTATAAACCTGCGTCGGTTGAACAAGGACTTCTTGGCCCCGCCTCCTCATTTCCGGATGGAGTCGTTCCGATCTATTCGTTCGGCTCTGTTACAAGGGGATTGGATGACGTCTCTCGACCTCCAAGATGCATATCTGCATGTTCCGATCTACAGGGCTCATCACAAGTATCTGCGCTTCCTGGTTGGCAACCGGAAGTTCCAGTTACGCGTGCTCCCTTTCGGACTATCCACATCCCCTTGGGTCTTTACCAGAATTTTCAACCCGGTGGCGTCATTCC
>JAVTVY010045344.1:0-21857 GCA_036873755.1 Hanleya hanleyi
AATGTCAGAGTTTGTAGCCTGTCAACAGTCGACGTAATACCCTCTGGATACACTGCGCAGGAATACACGCACACATGCCTATTCGGTCTGTAACCATTTTGATCGAATCTGGGAGAGTGTATCTGCATACGCGAGAGACGGGAAATGCTTCCAGTATATCTTGTAAAAGAATTAACAAGTTTTATACTAAATTATTACACAGGAAGACATGGGAAAACACGACATACACGACTGTGACATACTGAATTTCTTTCGCTGAATTTATAAGAGGACTAAGCGGATCGGCAGAGAACCATAAGAGCGGAAGTTGCGCGCAACGCATTTTGCTCCCAGTGCAATCAGAGGGTATATGTGACTGTATGACGAACGCAATCTGATGGCATGAGAATGCGGAAACCCGACATCGGTACTATCAGTACTTTACTTCCTTATGCAGATTGTTTATATTCCACAAATAACGATACCGTATAAGTAAAAATGGTTTTGATTGATGTGGTGCCCGCTTGTGGTTTCTATTTCAGCCTCCCACCAGTTGTCCTTTGTTCAAGTGTTCTGTCCCACCACAGTGTGATAACTGGGAGTGGGATTACAGACAAATTAACGGTTTGCGATGTCGCACGTGTCCGTTTTGTCCTACTGCAGAGGTAAGAACAATAGCCGAAATTGGCTTTAATATACGCCCTCATAGTTAAGTGCAACAATCAGCTTTGCCCCAGTTTGAGGAGTCCTTATAATATATAGTATATATAAATTCTTCCATTGGCATATTCAAATATTTGAAAATATATAATATCTATAAATGTGCAAAGGATTTGAATGCTTGTGCCAAAAACAGTTTTAGTAAAATGCGCATACGTGCATGTGGGTCAACACAGCAGCTAGCATACGCTTTATGGCACATTAACAGGTTACTGATCCTCCACATTAATGAAGCTGTAAATGAAAAATGCCCATCCAGTGGATGTTAGTAAAATAATTCCGTGCAGGTTCTATTCAATTCAAGACCATGATCTGGGTACCTCCTTTAACCTGGCATAGCATGTACACGTATAACCTGGGGCGGGTTGGTTGTGGAGGAATGTTTGAATCTTCGGCCCTGGCAGATTAAATGGAAGAATATGTAATTCGCACATTGAAAAAATAAACATTATATATCCTGGCTAACTTCTATTATACCTGATATGTGAATAACAATAAATCCATATCTGATTAATTACAATTCCTTTATTTCTACTCATTTGAGGTAAGCAATCACTGTTCGAATGCAGGTCGGGATGTTACATTTTTATCTTCCGAATTTGTTAACACTTTTGTAATTCCTCGACATGGGCATAAACAATAAATTGGATATGCTCTAGTATTTACGACTTACATGGGGAAGTCTACCTGAGACTTTTCCATTTCTAAACCGACAAAACTGACATTAAATGACTGAGTATAATATGACCATAACATGTGCGTTACACAATTGTCGGACAAGGTGTAACATTATTTTCACACTTAGTACTACTGATATCGTATTTTTGCCGGGTTGACGAAATACATATGTCAATTTCGACGTGTGCACTACAACTGCATGGTCTCTCTTTCACCTCTGCCCACTGCCTCAGTGATTCGGTCGTGCATAATGGAATATACTGTTGTCTCAACATCCACTGGCATTTTTAAGTCGACAACTAATATTTATGCACATCAATTTTCTGAACTGTAGAGATCGTGATACTCCCAGTGAGAAATAGTGATAGTATTATCACACCAATGTCTTTAGGCCAAGTTTATATGGGATTATGTTGTATGTATTTACTTTTCTGCGGCGGTAAATCTCCGTCGACCTACCCTACACCCAGAGTCGTCCATCTCACTATTCCAAACGGCCAGCAAGCAAACGGCCAGCGAGTTCTTAATATCAATATATGACCCGGAAGCAGGGTAAGCTGTCAACTTCATCGAGATGCCGCCATATTTTCGAAGTGTAAAATAGGTTGGAAAACCAGGTGTAAAAGAAGTTGGAAAACTACTGAATTTTAGATAGCAAGATAAGAGCGTAGCGTGCAAGATCTATGGCGTTACGTTAGGTAACTTGTGTCTAATTCCGCTTAACCCGGGGCTAGGGGCCGTATGAACTTGTACGTTAAGATCCTCATGATGTTCATTTGAACAGTCACAATCAAAGCGTGACTGAGATATATCATTCTCTAGATGACGACTTTGCAACGATTATTACGGATTAAGAATACTGATCAGCGATACGGATTTTATATTTTTGGAACATCATGATGTCTTGTCGGCATCATTGAAACCTGTTGACCGCTTCTCTCTTGCAGGAAACCAGCCTATGTTTAGGTATACTATGATTGTCCTTTTGAATTTGGTGCTAATACTGTTATATCGAATATTTAATAGGTCTTTGGATTATGGACGCGGATATTCTTTAATGGGCGACGGCTGAATTATGAATGACGGACTAGACGCTTGTAATTACTTTGAGAAGAACTAGCAGATGATTGTTTTTCTGTATTCCCAGCTATCTTATTTCGTGTCTGTCGAAGACGCATGCCCCTTTTACTAAATTATTCAGAAGCTGCACGTGGACCTACCCAATTCTGTCCTGTCCTAGCTCACTATTTGACTTGGGGGATTTGTTGTCAAATTCACATTTGTCTTGAGTTATAAAATCATAGGAGCTAAATATCATGGAGTTGAAAATCTTGGAGATGACAATCTGGAGTTGATTATTTTCCTTTAACTTACCTGGTATGAGATATACTGTACATAACAGAGTTAAAATCTTGAGACTTGGCATTTGAATTCGTGATTATATACTCCTCAAAAGTAATGCAAATTTTTACCTGTACATGGCGAGACTCTGCTGGTGGATGTTTCGTCCCCGAGGCCCGCCCCTGTATAGACCTTTTGGTCTTTGATATATGTTGGCATTTGTGGGAAGTTGATGCTTGGTCGACATCGGGCTTTACAGACAGGTCTTTTGTGTTAAATGTCGTCATTTTCATCTGACTACGATACAGCTCACCAATCCACAGTGTACGAGTTGTCACAGCGACACAGCTCACCAATTACCAATATACGAGTTGTCAGAGCATTTCCATCACAGCTCTCTAGATTTGTATCTAATACCGCTGATGCCGGTGCTAGGGGCCGTGTGGTCATGTCATCCAAGTTGCCACATGAACAGGTACAATAAAAGCGTACCTGAGATACAACTCATATCACGAATCGTTAGATTCTTGGTATGTGCTTTAGAATAGGTTAACCAGAAGACTATACTCTGAAGCCATGTGACTCTGTCAGTATGTCGGCACCTCTTCCCACTTCCCTTATATGTGTTGTAATTTTTACCTGTATATGGCGAGATTCTGCTGGTGGACGTTTCGTCCCCGAGGCCCGCCCCCTGTACAGACCTTTTGGTCTTTGATATATGTTGGCATTTGTGGGAAGTTGATGCTGGGTCGACATCGGGCTTTACAGACTAGTCTTTTGTGTTAAATGCCGTCATTTTCATCTGACGACGATACAGCTCACCAATCCCCAGTGTACGAGTTGTCACAGCGACACAGCTCACCAATTACCAATATACGAGTTGTCAGAGCATTTCCATCACAGCTCTCTAGATTTGTATCTAATACCGCTTATGCCGGTGCCTGAGATACAACTCATATCACGAATCGTTAGATTCTTGGTATGTGCTTTAGAATAGGTTAACCAGAAGACTTTACTGTGAAGCCATGTGACTGTCAGTATTTCGGCACCTCTTCCCACTTTCCTTATATCTGTTGTAATTTAAAAAATTTACCAGATTCACCAAGCAAAGTTGGCCAGACTCCTGCTGCCAGTGATCTATGCATTTTACATATTGCATTACAAATGTTACAACCATTTCGCCTTTAGCACATTATTGAGAGAACAAACAGCCTGTGTGTGAGTTCAGCTGATCATTTACTGGTTCGCATACTTTTACATTGCCATATCCTTTAACGCAGGATAATATTTTGAACAGCTGGCATGTTTTCTTGCAATATTTGCCAAATTATGCATTATTCTAAGCAAAATAACACTTTCTTTGAATGCTGAGATGATATAGTTCATTTGTGTAAAATTATGGTAGATATGACCAAAACAATCTCCTATGTTTAAAGATAAGGCAAAGTGAATAAATACAAACCAATAGCTGATCATCAGCTGAAGTCTCACATCAGCACAAACAGTCGATCCAAACAGTCACTGCACAGACATGTGTTCATACTTTGCAAGATTAAGGATCAGCGGAAACACATTCTCCAATTGTCAGAGTTTTTAGCCTGTCAACAGTCGGCGTAACACCCTCTGGATACACTGCGCAGGAATACACGCACACATGCGTATTCGGACTGTAACAATTTTGGTCGAATGTGGGAGAATGTGTCTGCATATGTGAGAGATGGGAAATGCTTCCAGTATATCTTGTAAAAGAATTAACAAGTTTTATACAAAATTATTACACAGAAACACATGGGAAAATACGTCTTGTTTAGCTGTGACATGCTGAATCCCTTCCGCTGCATGTAGAAGAGGACTATGCAAATCGACAGAGAACCATAAGCGCAGAAGTTGCGCGCAACGCATTTTACTCCCAGTGCAATCAGAGGATATATCTGACTGTATGACGAACTCAATCTGATGGCACGAGAATGCGGAAACCCGACATCAGTACTATCAGTACTTTACTTCCATATTCAGGTTGTTTTTAATCCACAAATAACGATGCCATATGAGACAAAACTGTTTTGATTGATGTGGTGCCCGCTTGTGGTTTCTATTGCAGCCTCCCACCAGTTGTCCTTTGTTCAAGTGTTCTGCGCCACAGTGTGATAACTGGGAGTGGGATTACAGTCAAATTAACGGTTCGAGATGTCGCACGTGTCCGATTTGTCCTACTGCAGGGGTAAGAACAATAGCCGAAATTGGCTTTAATGTACTCCCTCATATATAAAGTGCAACAATCAGCTTTGCCACAGTTTGAGGATACCTTGTAACTTGCAACTATTAACGCCCAATACTTGCGGACAGTAATATGGGCTTTTCGGGTACGGAACGTTTTATTGACCATCTCAGACATCACAATACCTGATGCAGGTCATGTGAAAACGCGTGAATTTCTTGTGGTGTGTGTCATGTCCTGGATGCACAACCACACGAATAAATTTCAGGACTGGGCGATCGACCTTTTGACAATTTCAAACTGCCATCATCAACACGATGCGAGCTCAATGTCGGAATGTGATACAGTGTCGTGGTGGTTACACGCGATTTTAACGATTACTGGCCGTCCAGACACCCAGTGAACATGTTGAATGTGTGATGAACTGAACATTTGCCATTATAAAATGTGGTTGAATCTGTGTAATTTTCAAAATTCGATCTAGTTCCAGTTTGCGCATGCTCATTAGAGCACAACTGCACCTATCGAATAATCCTTGAAACACCGTGTCGGTTTTGATTACTGGTATAGTGTGTGCAAAATTGCATCGCAATCGGGGAAATATCTTGGGACATATCAAACAACGCTTTGGAGGGAACTTACGTTTGTTGCACTGTTTATATTCGAAATTGGTCAGATTCCACAGACCTGAAGTAAAGTTTTAGAATAGACATTACAACTTTGGCCGATTACTTTTTCAGTTAAAAAGGAATAAATTATTTTCTGTCCCTTGGGTAAAGGTATACCAACATTTTGGATGTGATCCCTTGATCTTTGATATGTACAGTTTGGTATCGAACGTATCGTCTCCCCTCAATTCTTCCATTCATAAAGAAATGATTTTCAACTATTCCCTAATTTGCGGTCCACAATAGCCTTGACCTCTGACCTTCGACGTCAATTTTGGCACGTGACAAACAGTCTCTCTCTTTAAGAAATGTGACTGTAGATATGGAGACGACAAACGGAACGGACAGTCTGAAGAAGTTAAGGCGATCCCGCTCTCTACCATGGAGGCACACATGTTGTTTTTGCTCAATAAATCAGTTTATATAACGAATTCAACAAAATCCTCGTGAGGCGCACAAAGACATATATATCCCCATCGAATGGTAGTGAAAAAATAAATTGTCATCTGTATAATTTGCATAATAATAGGTCAAATATCTGTCACGCTGCTGAAACAACACTGACTGGTTCTTCAAATGGCAAATTAATTCTAGGACATGGAACAATAGACAGTTCAATGCGCCTGAAGTTTTGGAGCATTGTTTGAGAAGGAATCAAAAGATATTGAGCGAAAACGACCTTATTTACCTCCATTTTAGAGAGCGACATCTCCCTAATCTGCTGAAATCGCCATCACATAATACGATTTCTTTTTAGCGTTAAACGTTTTCAGAAGACTGAACGTGCACGAGTGGAAGCAAATATTGTGCAATTGTTTCTGCGAATTAATAGTCTTATTTAATTTTGGAGTGATAAGTTCATCACAGAAATATATATGCATCGAAGGGGACAGGAAAGGCATATCATCAAAATAAGCAGTTTGATAGGTCGAATGCAATTTTTGTATATAGCATCATTTATATGGTTGATTAGACTTGCCTATATACTACGTCTAAATTGTCAGAGTTCCTCTTGTCGTACAATCGGCGTGAGAGTTAGTCATTTTCATTTCCAAATAGAAAGTTCCATCTGGACTATCAATTGGAGCGATATGCAAGAGGTGCAAAATATTGACGAGGTCTGGTGACTAAAAAGCAACCATATGACTCCACAGGAAAGCCTTCCTGGCCAACTCACATTGAAACCCCAGAATACGGTGGGTTCTCGGATGTAGCCTTAGTATCTCAGCCGCGATTTTATTGCAGCTGTTCATGTGAAGACTGTGAAATATTCACACGGCCCCTAGCACCGGCTTACGCGGAATTAGATACGCTAGATTGGGAGCTGTGATGACAAATCAGCTCAAACCAATAACTCATCTGATCGTAATGGATGAGCATCGAGGACGTCCGATGGAGTAAACGCCTCAATCAGTCGTTTCCTTTAAATCCAGTTAAGGGAGTTACATATATACCCTTCACGGCATCTCTTTTAGTGGTAACCTAAAGCCAGAAGATCATCAATACAGCGTTTGCTGAATGAGAATGAACGGATATGAAATGGTTTGAAAATCTCTTGACAATATTGAGATCATCAGTATTTTAAACAAAACACTCGAACAGATTTTAGAGTAGGGTATGCTACTATGGCATTAAACTTCAACAGTTCGCGATCCGTCATTCCTATCCATATCTTACAACAGAATCAACAACCACTATTAGAATATATTTCTCGATCTGAGCTTCTAACTGTCTTACGAGCGATACTAAGTTTCTAATACTGAAAAGTTCCATTTCAGCCTCAAACCAGTTGTCCTAAGTTCAAGTGCGCTGCGCCACAGTGTGACAACTGGAAATTGGAATACATGGAGTTTAACGGTTTAAGATGTCCCACCTGTCCATTCTGTTATACAAAAAGTAAGTAATCTAGCAGAGGTACGCGAGACTTGTTCGGATTGGAGATATCTCAGGAGATAATGCTGCTATCAGTTAATGGTTTTAATTTCCTTGATAGCTCATAGATTTATATACTAGCCTTCTGAACATTAATATCTCAGTAACCATAACAGTAAGAAAATTGCGAAATAAACGGTTTTACGTATAAAACTGGAGAAAAGTAATAAAATTCAATTGTTTAACTGAATGGCCTATTATAGTGGCAGTGATTGTTTGAGACCATCGTGCTCTATACGGCCAATACACATAGCTTCCGCAGTTAGTAATGTGTAGCTAAGTGAAGAATATGTGCGCTGGGTCAATGATGTTAGACAAGTGTGAATTGCCAGCTTGGAGGATCTCTACTAATTCGGGCGAGAATTGCGCCAGTCATAATACGATTTTGAAGAATAAAGTTGCACCTAAGAAAACATGTATTCACCAAAACAATTTCACTTGGAGAAATAAGCTATATAGTACCAAAGAAATGTGCAATTCATTTTTTTTCTTCAAGTCGGGTTACTTAACAAATTGCGCATGTGGCAGGAATCAACTGAGTATAAAGATGGCTTGTATAAGCAAAACCTTTCCCTGTCCAGTTCGCGACTTTTCCCTCATCGGATGACCGTATCTTTATTTAGATATTATGTCCACCTTCAGCATCGATTTGCGAGTATAGAGTTGACATTTCTATATATTATAGAGTTAGGTCATAAAAGCTTCAGTTGAGCGCTTCAGTTGAAAGGTTGGCGGACTTGGGTAGTTGGGAACGAGAGGGGGTCTAGACACATGTAAATAATATGCACGTAATATTGGAATAGTTAATTAAAAAATGTCTGCAAATGAAACATGGTAATTGATATTGAACATGTCAGTATGGATAGACATGTTATTAATGCATACTGATGAACTTTATCATGATTTGAAGTAATCCAGCAATCATTATCCAGCGATTATCATCCTGGTTCTTCGTGTATAACACTGCGTTCCTGAAAGCCAAACAACCTTGCACATAAACTTACTTCTAAAATCCGCATGCTCTCTTTGACTCTCTTTCCTTATCCGAAGAACGGGCTTTATGCTAGTTCTACACATCACTGTGGGTCTCTCGTCCAAGATGTTGAAATGAAATCACTGAACTTAGATAGGCGTTTGTGTCTCAATTTATGTTATACGGGTACGTGATGTTGATGTGGTAATGCAATATAAGGCGCCCTGTCTCATGACGAGGCGGTGGAGAGGGTAAACCGTGGAACTTTTTCCAGAAATTCGAAACAATATACGCAGGTCAGACAGATATTATGACTGCAGTACTGTAGGAATTTTAGATCGACGGTCAAGTTATTTTCTGGCATTTCTGACCTGATATCAGAAAAAATAACACAAGCCTGGCAGATTTCATGAGTGCAGTACTGCACGAATTTGAAAAAAAGTAGCCCATGAGTGTGAAAAACAGCACTCGCCAAATGTGAGCCTCCCAGGTATGTTCAGAACCTGGAGGTGTTTGATATCACAGTCCTTAAAATCATTTTTCGAATATTACGAGTGTGATTGGCAGCACTTCTGCTCTTTTCAACAGGCGTTCTGAGAACCCCAACATCTCGCCTTGCGGGGTCATCCGCTGAAGCTGCAGCAGTATTGAAAGCAAACATGTACGGCAAACTTTGCCTAACAAAAACAGTAGCATTGGAAAAGTATGAAGTGTAAACCGCAATAATGTAGCCATACTTAATATTTCATGTCACAAAGAACACATGCACATCTGCTATAGACAATGTCTGACATGGATCATCTGGTACAGGCAAAACCATCTGACAGATTATGTGGTACAGACAATAACGTCTGACTTAGATGATCCAGTACATACAATACAGTCTGGAACAAATGATCTGGTACAGACAATAATGTCTGGAATAATTATCTGGTACAGGCGATAACATCAGTCCCATGTGGGATTACTGCCAGTCATCCTGTATAGGATTATCATTGGCAAATTACTAAGTCCAAAACCTCATAATTTGGACACAAATTAATATTTCATCTCATAAATAGCACAGGCGCATCCCCTAATCATAAGAATCACGCATCCCCTAATCATAAGAAGCATGTGTACCAAGTTTCATAATCATTCAACGACAGCTGACAACTGCAACAAACTTTCTGTGTGCATGTGTTCATGTAGAGGTGTACATGTAGAGGCGTACATGTACAATTCGGCTAAACAGAAAACTCTAACATTTGCCATAATTTGGATAAAAATTAATATTTCACCTCAAAAATACCACAGGGACATCCTCTAATCATAACGAACATGTGTGACAAGTTTCATAATCATCCAATGACAGCTGACAACTGCAGCAAACTTTCTAAGTACAGATGTACGTGTGCACTTCAGCTGAACGCAAAACTCTATCATAGGGATTTTAACATTGGAGCACCCATGGAATCCCCAGGGTAGTACCCCCAGGTGGAATACCCATCCCCCCCATTTTTTAAATATTTCTTTCTAGATTTTTTTTAATTTGCTAAACCAAAAAACTTTATCATTTCCAGGCCGAGGATACCGACACCGACGACGACATCCTGTTTCCCCCCTCACAATAGCTCCCCTTTACTTTTTAAGGCCAGATGAAAACGAAAGACTGCATGCGACGATGGAGTTATTTTCTTGCATTTCTGAATCTATATCAGAAAAATATATAGACAGGTTGGTCAGATTTCATGAGTACTGCATTAACTTCCGATCGAGGGTCGAATTATTTTCTAGCATTTCCGACCCGATATCAGAACATATGCAGTCGACATCACTGAAAATTTGAACCCCACAACCATTACGGACGAATCGGAACTTCCCGGACATCACCTACAGTGCATTTAAATGTGAATGCGCTTTAAATGCTTCTAAATGATCCCCCCATCGTCCTTCACATAAATAATGCACGTTATTTCATTTACGAAAATTAATTATATTATTGTATTAATTACTGAATCCATTTATATTTTTATTGATACAGGTACCGTCGTACCGAGTCACGGGGAATAAGCATGCCATGGACGGATATCCAATATGGTTAGAGCAGGGAGACATTTAATGGAGAAAATCACACAAGGGGGACAAGTCAAATGATCCCGGTTTATCGAAAAGACTGTCCACTAGTTTAACTTTGAAACTGCTCGATATTGTACAAGAATTTTTCCATCATCTCAATGAAATCGAAACTGAAGCTACGGTCCTCTGTCTTTCTTTTGCATTCTTGGAATTGTGGCTCATTATAGCTGACCACTGCACCAGACATTTTACATCCGTAAATTTAACTTTTCAAGTGATTCACTTCATTTCCATTGGTTAGCCTTCGTGAATTGTGGACGAATTGGAGTAGTGATACACAGTAAATGAAATCTTATTTCTTTCCAAGATATCACTGGAAGTTACGATCCTCCCTGAACCTCACACACCCTTCGGTTGACGTCTCAGGTTGTATGCGTTTCAGGGAGGGTAGCAACTTCTCATGCACCCAGGCGAAAAATCGAAAACTTATTCGCGAAAACCTATTCGCGTGACGATATTGGCACAAAATTCCAATATGACAGGCATAAAATGGAAATATATAAGCTCAAGCTTGTTCCGTGAAAGAGAGATGCAATGAAGTTTCCATGGTTAAATGTGTATCAATGCCCTGTTGTCTGATCAAACTGAATTCACATGAATTTTGATAGCATTTGTACAGAGAGTATGGTATGGAGGGTATGCTTTGGAGGAAATGGTATGGAGGGTATGGTATACTCTACATCACATTGTCTGATAGATTGGAGTATACTTAGGTGCGGTTCAACAGCAGCATAACGTTTTGATACATCTTTCATAGACTCGCAATGACTAACTGAAGTCAGATAAGTCTGTTTAAGGTCGATTTTCTGCTGGGCTCAGTTCTAATCCGAAGGCATGTACAGGCCCAGCGAACTCAAGCACGCGCCTCAGTTCCCTGTCCATTCCCATATTTCTCCATGCTCGGGGCAAAATCCGCGTACATGGACCAGAAATCCTTGCGCTCGCCTCATCCAATTATTGCGCTCGTGAAAAATTACACGGCCGGGGAACACTCGACACGGTCTCGGATAATGTAGGACATTAATACCTCGTCCCGCAAAGGGAATCCTTTTTGGTATCCATGTTGAAAGCACAGTATCACGCCGAAACTCCGAATAGCGCATGTCAGGTGCATGACTTCCGTTACCATGGAGATTAGCCCGAGAAGAAAAACCAAGAGAACACCTCAATTAGAAGAGATCCTTCAAAGGTAGAATCAAGGGAATATCCTTTTCATTTGAATATATATTTTATCTCCTGATAAGGGAGAAAAACAACGAGGACTATGTGAGCGGAAACACATCCTATAGCATGTGATGTGCCTCACGTGCGACAGATCAGGGTTTAAAACGGTGAGTTGTAAAATCCTTACACCATTAATGCGCGCGGTACTATGAGTTCGACGGAATATGCCGAGCAGTCGCGAATGGGGGAAAAGTTTTCTGAACCCAAACCAGTTCACCCCCGAAGTTAATTCTTCCTTTCCGCCGAAATGCAATGGGGCATTGATGTGTGTGTTGGTGTGTGTGTGTGTGTGTGTGCGAGAGAGAATTTTATTTAACGCCCGTTTCTCCAATATTAGAGCAATATAGCGACGAACAACATCAGTCTCTATCTAAAGGTCAAGTATTCAACAACAAAATCACATCGCAAATCAATCCTTGTCGAACAATTCTGTCATTGTTTGTGGTATTCATGTTAACGTTATCAACACATGACAAATCAATTGTTGTCGAACAATATCTTATGAGACTTTCTTCAATGCTTTCACCATGTGTCCCTTGAATTTAACCATCATGTCCATATAACCATCAAAGTCCCAAATAACTCTTTCATGTTTACCAGATTTGGGTACTTTATTAACACACCCAGAAACGTCTCTTTCCACCATAACACCATCCTCGCTGTACAAAACCATTGTCAGTTTTGCTTATATTTCTCAGTGAATTTACAATGATATGGTGTCAACATCTGAAGAATCATATTGCTCATGCTCTCGGGAGGAGAGATAATCTGATTCTTTTATTTTGAAGACCCTGACATCCATTTCTTCTGCCGAATAGCACACAGTCTCAATCGCGAAGGGAGGGTCTGGTGGATTCAAACTCGTCGGTTCCGTGACAAGTTCCATATGTTCACGTAACTCGCCTTCAGTTCACCTTTACGTACATCAGTCTGCACCTCATGTACTTGAACTGTCTGCATCTGCTTCCCTCCCTTGCTTCCAGTTCGGCCTTTTCACGTTCAGTTGTGTGCCCTTCAACTGTCTGCACCTTCTCACCTCCAATACATTCAACAGATTTCTCACCAGTTGCAGTCAGCTCACCTGTCTTCGTAGTATCACGATCAATCTCCATCCACATGATTGTCACACACCACAGCAGGGTCATGCCAAAACCGTCATCTCCGACAGAATACTGTTCGCAAAGACGGCGCGGATGTCCAAATTGATTAAACCAAACCAGACACATTCCATCGCACGATCGACGTTGATGTGACACAATACCGACGCTTCGGTATCAGAGGTGATGGCGTATAAATTAATCTAGAAGAATAGACCCTTCTTCGCCATGACAGTTTAGCCCGAAATCTCCGGCAATTTCCATCGACAGCATTCGGATCAAGCGGATGGAGAAAGGCCCAGGGTATTGGTGAAAATTTACCCTGGCGCATGGAACTTTTTACGCGAGTGAGGAATGTTTCAAGAGCGCAAGGTTTGGATGGGGCAAGCGCCAGGATTTCTGGTCCATGCACACGGATTTGGCGCCGAGAATATGGAAATAGATGGATGGACAAGGCACTGAGGGGGGTGCGTGGAAGAGTTCGCAAGGCCTGATGATAACAGCGGGCCTGGAATTTTATATCTCATTTTGCCTGTGCTTCATTTCACTTACAAGTGCGAATATAATAAATATTAGAGAAAACGAACATCTGTCATCGGCACGAAATTTCCAACAAAGCACGACCGCTTGATATCTCCAGAGTCAATCCGTGTTATTTCTGTTCGATATATGAATGAAAATTCCATAAATATCTAACGCGTTATAACGTTTTCGGGGAGAAAATCTTCTGTTCCGCCTAGAACTGTCAGTAGTTTTTCAAGATATTTACGGAAAGAGAAGAAATGGATCGAGACCCGATCATTACGGAAGCATATTAACGCCAGAAAAAACGAAAATAAATGTTGACAAAACACATTCCTGAATTTCTAGAAGGACGTTCTTGAATATTCACGAACAAATTCCTGGGTCTTGAAAAGAGCAACTAAATCTCGAAATATGAGGTAGACGCTTTCGAACACTCAAATCTATTCAAGAAAATATAGACTTTCTCGGTTATTCACAAACATCTACGTGAATATCATAGGTGCGTTCTAAAACAACCTCAAATACCTCATTAAATGGTAACCGATGCGTTCTTCAACATTCACAAAAAGTTATTGAATAGCCAAAAACAGGTACTCGAATATTTACAAACGAATTCTTATATATTAAAAAAAAAAATGATTTAATTCCAATATTCAAGAAGGCATTCTTGAACATTACAAAAAAATATCCTTCAAAATAGTCTTCCTAAAAACTGGTTATTTAGAAATATTTTCTCGAATATTCACAAAATTGTTCTTGCGTTTTCACAAAGGTGTTCCTGATTATTAACACATGTTCTTAAATATTCACAAACAAGTTTTTCAGTATCTGCAAATCTGTTCTAAAATATTTATAAACATGTTCTTGAGCATTTGCAAACAAAAGCGTTTGAACATTCACAGAGCATGGTTGTGAATATTCCAAAATACGATTGCATATATTCTAGAGCGTCGATCAAATATTCATTTCTTTTTCATAATTGATTAGTGCATTCACGGATATTCAAAGTCGTCCATGTCAATATTGACCAAAATATACCATTTCGCAGTGTATGTGGTAGTAAGCCGCTTCCATGGTAGTCCAGTCAATCTGAGGTTTGACCTAGAAAAAATTGCAACAGAATTGCTTTTTGCTGCAACTGTTCCCCCAACCTATACCGACCAACATATAAAACATGTAGATGAAAATATGCAAGGGAAAATTTTTAATTTGCATAAATCCAAGATGGCCGTTCTGCGCAATATTTTCGGTCAATTTTACACAGTATACACTATACCTTGAGCAGGATTGCTCAAATTCAGCACTACAAATTAAACAACTTCACATTTATTCACACTGATAAAATTTGAAGATATTTTGACCGAGTAAATAGCCAAGATGGCGGCCATTTTCAAGATGGCCGCTGTTCAGTCAGTCGGATACCATCTCCAGCATATTAATCCAATTCATCATTGTTCGATTGTATGATATGTCCGCGATTATTGCCACAGACTTATTAGAGCTCTTTAAGCTTATACACCATAGCAAATATAATGCAGCAGTGGCATAGCAGTAGATAGCCTGGAATAAGTTCACCCAGAAAACGGCGGTCCCTCAGTCCGCATCTTCAACTTCCTCAGGTGTCTCGTCATTAGAAGGCAAGGACAAGTTTGTGCAGCTCACTCCCCTGCATTCCCCACATGCAGCCGAACAGTCCAGTCCATGTTTCTTGCAGGTGCACCGTCGTGTATCGCAGTCTGTTTTACAGTTACATCTGATGACTCTCAGGAGAACCTCTGGCGCTGGTGGCAAATCAGTTGTTCGAGGTTCAAGACGATCCCCTACATGAAGCCACCCCCATTCTTCTGCTTCCAAGTTGTCCGATTCTCCCATCCACTGTTGAACTTGATAATAAACACGAGCACTATGATAACAGGCAGCTGCTTGTGTAGGGGGAAGACTATGCACTTGCACGCTTGTGTTACTTGATGGCACCTTATCACAGAAACGTCTGTAACGCAGAGCATCCAAGCCCTCATCAGAGCGGCCACCGTGCAAGCAAGTGAGAGCCTTCTCGCCCGCGCGGATGATGTCTTACTTGGATGCTTCATTGGAGAACATTTCAGCGTTCCCTCTGAACTGGGGTCACTAGTCAACTTCCGGAGAGCCACTCCCTTCCCAATTCCAAACAAGCGCGATGTGGTGTCGCATCCGGTCATCGCATGTACGAATGGCATTAGGTGGCACATCTCTGGACCCAGTGTATTCAGCACTCACTTAATGTTCCAGATGCGTAACGACTTTGTGTTCTTTCTCCATTCTGACGTGAAGAAAGCACAACAGCACTAAAAGGTCTGTATCTTCTCCTATGACAGTAGTGGCCTGTTTGGTAGCAGAGTTTACTGCTGTCTGGGCAATCAGTAAGTCGGCGTCTCCCTCTGGATAGACGGTGTTCAGCCCATTTACGGTCAATCTCTCACTGAGCATGAATATGAACTTTTGTTTGGTCATAGTATTGGCCAAGACGTGCTCCTTCTTTATCTTGAGCGGCATCCCACCAACAAAGTTTACTTGGGCACCCACGGCGCCTTTCGTTCGCTGTGGATGTGTTGTGTCTTTTGTGGATGGGCCTGCATTATACCCATCAAAAACAAGGATGAGACTGGTTTATTTGCGGATAACATAATCGACATAGCTGTTGCAAATACAATCAAATGTTTCCTCTCGCTTGTATGGCAGTCGTTGGATAAGTGAATCACCATATAACACATAATAAATATCTTCTTCGTCTGGTGCAGGCATCTCACTCCCTCGCCCCAAAGTCCAAACTGCATCAGCGGGTAATGGTTTGTTTGCCTCTCGGAGAAGTCCTCTTGGTTCAAACAGAGATGATGGATTGCTACAAAGCTCATATTTGAAGATTTCTTCTACATTTTCCGTCACTTTAGCTGCAACAGTCAACAAACGCTGGAACAGTAGCTGACGATCTACTTGGATCGACTCTCCATCAACTTTAACGGAAATCTTGTGGCCCATCATCACCACCTGGTTCTTTTTCTTGAACACGTAATCCAGAGCATTCTTCTCCTCCATGGATTTAATATATAATGTTGTTCCCCACATCCTGTGCATTATGGGCATTAACAGTAACGTCTGCTGTGACCCCGGTTGCAATGTTTCGCAGGGATGGGTCCTGTGCAAAGAGATTTCGGTCCTGCAGGAATCCAAGAAGAGCCAGATTATCCTGATTGTCTCTTGTCTTTCTGGCCTTGGTCATGTCTTTATGTTGATCACTTGTCACATAGTTCGCATCTGTGAGATATTGCATGGCACCATTCACATCAGCACATGCTGGCATAGACAACGACCACTGTGTTCGTTGCGATTCGTCCATTCCTCTACCACGTGTCAGTCCTCCCGTTGTTTTCATGCTTCTCATCAACACCTGTTCCATCACAAGGTCTGATGAAAGCCCTGCCCAGAATCGATCACTCCGCCGAATAACATGATGTCCAGTTTTGAAGAACGCATACACATTTGGATGAAGCTGAATCATTTGCTGGAGGTAAAGGTACACCGATTTGGCATATAAATTATGTCCCGCAGCAGGAAAATATGGAAGCATTTCTTGTAGTGTCTGTAAATGTAGACTCCAGTTCCCTGTTCTCTATAATTTTATGAGCTGTCGTAGCAGACCAACCATCTCCATATACACCCATAGACGTGCGGTAGGGTGACTAGCCATAGCAGCTTTCTATTTCTTCAGCTTTTTCAGAACTTCATCCAGCAAATGTTCTGAACAAACTGCCTCAGCATTAACTTCACCCGCGATTAGCTTATCATACAGTTGGATTGCTTTCTGGAGGATTCCAGGCATATCAGGGGGCGTTTCACTCAGCTCTGATTCACTCGGCTCTGATTCCATGTGGCCTTCTATCAGCTCATGTTCCTCAACTGGTCCCTCCTCGATATTCTCAGCCAGTTGAATTCCAGGAAGGAGAAGAGTGACATTAAATGCCTCTGCTGTCACAATGGCATGGAGAGCGCTGTCCACAAGAGAATGTCCCCTAACCGCACTCGCTAACGCCTTTCCGCTCAGCATATGACCCACCATGTTCTGTGCATACACAACCTCAAGTAATTCCTGATGCTGACATTACATTGCCTATGCAACCAAGGAAATTCATTTCTGTGTGAAACCCACCTAGACGAAGTATGAGGGCGCTCAAGTCACTGTCAATTGGCTCATTGGCAACGATGAGCTGAGCCTTCCACCACAAAGGCTGGTCAAATGTGAGGATCGGCTTCATTTGGTGGAGCTTACATTCTGCTACAACGCATCTCAGAGTCGAATAGACACAGCTCATGTCACTCGCATTCATGGCTATCATCGGCAAAAACGTGACCGATGATTTTCCTGGGTGAGTGCCCTGACTGACCGCCTGCATCATTCCTGACCA
Organism: Hanleya hanleyi; assembly: GCA_036873755.1. Lineage (NCBI taxonomy): Eukaryota > Metazoa > Mollusca > Polyplacophora > Lepidopleurida > Hanleyidae > Hanleya > Hanleya hanleyi. Next base: position 17,913 of record JAVTVY010045344.1, read on the forward strand.
CCCAGGCCTAGGAGAACGGATGGGCCACACAACTTTCCAGAGTAGGTCCAGCTTCCATGTAGAATCATTATGTCGGAGATCTCGCGATTTCTTGTAGACCAATGACAAAATTGCACCACAAGGTCCCTTATAGAAGTGTATGCGAATCTTCCTTACACCTGCCACATCTGCAGCTTTTGCAGAGCACCTAGGCACAGGTATCTGTCGCTTGGTGCCGGGCGTCACAGCTGCAATTATCCCCATTCCGTGGAACGTGTTCTGCCCATCCAGTGTCCTGACATTGTGGTCGGCATTGTCTGCCACATATTGGACAAATTGACCAGAGGTGATGCCGGGGATCTCGGTACCTTGTGATTGAGCTGCACACATTTCAAGCCTCTTCACTTCGGAATAAGAAGAGCAGAATCCATGGCTGTTGAGAGAATCAATGAGAAACTTGGATCCAAAGTGATGATGCATCTGTACTGCTAGACCAAACTGCATTGGTGCTATGAGGACTCCGGGCCGAGCAGCTTGAACAATGGTCTAACCTATTGAAGCAATCTTCAATTCTGTCTTCTTCTCACTGAATATTGTGCCCAGAAGTATACGTAGAGACTCTGGTATAAATGCCCTGTTTTTATGTAACGAAGATATGTCATCGGGAGAAGGGTAGACAGATCTGGATGTCTGCCTGCATTTCATGTCATTCTTTATCAGATCAGCTGCAGTCTTAACAATTCTCATTTTCTCTGCTTCTGCGTCGACTAGCTCAGGAGCCTCGTAAAACCTACGTTGTATATTTGACGCTATGCTCCTGAATGTAACCACATCCGCCTTTCCATTTATGCTAGTGATAACGATGTCGTTACCGAAGTGATCTTCTAATTTGTTCTTCATGTGCTTAACACTGTATACGTAGCTATCGTTGTTGCCGAACTCCCCCATTTTCTGCACAAGATCACCCACGGATATCTGTTCATCATCGCTGTCCTTCGAATATTCCGCCAACTCTAGAAAGGCATCTTCCTTCGAAGAATCAATAGGTCTACCAAGGCGTGGTCTTTTACCTTGCAGGGTAGACGGGTATGCTGATGGCTGTTGTTTCTCGGTTCGGAATTTGATGCTGCAGACCTGGTGGTAAACAGCATCTACTGCATGCAAGTATTGAGCAAATTCAATTCTACTGTGAACCATTTGTGCTCAACTGTCACCACGCTCTGCGTATGCACGTTCAATAGTTGACTGAAAATCCTCAGTTCTGACAGGGAAAATACCGCTATCCCTCTTTCGTTCTGAACACTTGGCAGGCTGTCCACAAAATATACAGTGCTCACTAAATCGGAAAGGAGATTCTTGCGAACGAAGGCTTGTTGTTGTTGCTCGGCTGTGTGGATGCTGTCTTCTCGTAATTCACTGGCGTTGTTGATGCCATCACTTCCCTTCTCACGAAGCACCACCATTATCCAAAGGTTCCTTGCAAATCACATAGTTTTCCATGTTCTGGAATGTAGAAAAGATTTGAAGTCAATAGCTCAAACCTGCGAAAGCGGCAAAATCCTTTAATCTAACATATTTTGTATACATGTGATCTTGCTATCGATACACTCGACCACAATGACCAGGCATTGGCGGAGATAAAAATCTGGGTAATCTTCATTGCTGATGTCAAAGGTGCATTGTACAGTAGTTCTGGTCAGAAAAGTCAGATTTGGCGTGATCAAAACTATATATATAGACACAAACGTTATTCAAATCGGACACAAACATCTATTTCTCTGTCAAATGTACTGGCAGAAGAATAACGGCCATCTTGGAAACTGGCGACCCTTTTGAACTTTGGGCAAAGCAATGTCTTTCGCCTTCATCCGTTGTCAATTATTTATGCGAAGATGTATTAGCTCAAACCTTTATTTGAAAATACATTCCCTGGATGTAATATCAGCAATGAGGGGCCATCTTGGATTTATGCAAATTAAAAATTTTCCCTAGCCCACATCAATCTACATTTTTGATATGTTGTTCGGAATCACTTCAGAGGTTATTTACCGCAAACCCCGTTTCTGTTGCAATTTTTTCTAGGTTTGGTGATTTTCTCGCTAGATTGACTGGACTATAGCCCACCGGCCTTAACTTGTCCGATATCCTAAAATCCATACGACAATCAGTGGAGTTGACAGTAGTAGGTGCGGCGGACCAAGGAGAAATACTATGTTGGATTTATGCAAATTAGAAATTTTCCCTAGTCTACATCAATCTACATTTTTGATATGTTGTTCGGAATCACTTCAGAGGTTATTTACCGCGAACCCCGTTTCTGTTGCAATTTTTTCTAGGTTTGGAAATTTTCTCGCTAGATTGACTGGACAAAAGCCCACCGGCCTTAACTTGTCCGATATCCTAAAATCCATACGACAATCAGTGGAGTTGACAGTAGTAGGTGCGGTGGACCAAGGAGAAATACTATGTTTGGAATTACGCTGACGTTCGTTTTACTAACAATATGGCCAACTCAAGGTAATTAACATATAATTAATAATTGATATGACGTGATAAAAATAGAACGCCTTTTTTGTAATTATACAAGAGTCAACTTCCATACAGAGAAATTGGTTTTATCTCAACAGTTTTGAAATAATACGTAGAATCGTGGTACAGCATTGCTCTCAATTCAACTTTAGGTCGTTAGGCAGAGATAGTACGTCTATTTAGTTTTTAACAGCACGCTGGTGGTATGTCCATTTCTATATGGCTGTTTTAATATGGTCCGTCTGTCATGTAAGGGATCACGAAAAAGCGGGCAGTTTGATCGGATGAATTTGAGTTGTCTTCCCATGGTCTCCATTTTAACAATGTATATATATAGGGGCCGTTCCGACGATTTGACTCTTTTTCCCAGCTCGACAGATTCGACAGTTTGACCGCGTTCCTTTGAATTGTCTCCCCTTGGCCTTCCTTATAAACATTTGACAATTTGAGAGATAGGAATTGACTGCATGTTCCCCTTTTCCTGGTTGGACGATTTGACAGTTTGACGTCCTCCTTTGGCCATCTCCTTTTCTAGCTCGAGATATTGGACAGTTTACCACTTTAACCGCATCCATTTGAATTGTCTCCCCTTGGTCTTCTTTATGAGGCTTCGACAATTTGACAGACACAACTGGACTACAGGCTCCCCTTTTCCTTGCTCGACGGTTCGACAGTTTGACACTTTGGCCCTCTCCTTTTCTAACTCGACAGTTTGACACTTTCACCGCCTCCATTTGAGTTGTCTCCGCATGTTCTTCCTCATAAAACTTCGACAATTTGAGCATTCATATTTGTGGTTCAGAGTTAGATACATTTGCTTTTCTTGGTTCGACAGTTTGACGCTTTGGCTCTCCCTTTTGAAACTCGACAGATTCGACAGTTCGACACTTTCACCGTGTCCTTTTGAATCGTCTTCTCTTGGCCATCCTTATAAATCTTCAACAGTTTCACAGATATGATAAGACTGCAGGTTCCCGTTTTTCTGATTTGACAGTTGGACAGTTTGCTACTTTCTCAACGTCTTTTTGAGTTGTCTCCTCTTGGCATTCTTTATGAATCTTTAAAAATTTCACAGATAGGACTCAACTGCAGGTTCCCATTTTCCAGGTTCAACGGTTCGACAGTTTGACACTTTGACCCACCCCTTTTCTAGCTGGACAGATTAGACAGTTTGACACTTTCACCGCATCCATTTGCATTGTCTCTCCTTGGTCTTCATTTATAAGACTTTGACAATTTGACAGATATCACTGGACTGTAGGCTCCCTTTTTCCTGATTCGACAGTTCGACAGTTTGACACTTTGGGGCTCTCCTTTTCTAGCTCGACAGATTCGACTGTTTGACATTTTCACCGCATCCATTGGAGTTTTCTCCCAATGTTCTTCTTCACATACCTTCGACAATTTAAGCATCCCTATTTGTGATTCAGTTAGACA
>JAVTVY010045345.1:0-19987 GCA_036873755.1 Hanleya hanleyi
AGGAAAAAATAAATTTACAATAAACGGATATAAGTCGTATAGATCAGACAGACTTACAGGTGCACTAGGAGGAAACCTGATATTAATAAGAGGATCTGATTCACTAGATAAAAGCCCTGCCAGTGACGATCTCGAATGGCACGCCATCCACGTCTTCTTCAATAACAAACCTATTAACATCATTAATTTATATGCCCCAGGAAGTCTAAAGAAAATCTCCCCAATAGAACTGGACAACATCACAAAGACATTTAACTCCCCTATTATCATATGTGGTGATTACAACAGTCATAACCCCATTTGGGACGACAACTGCACCAAGGCAGACGAAAAAGGCCAAGTAGTGGAAAAATGGCTTGACCAAAATAACCTATGCTATTTAAATACTGGCCACGGGACGCGAATAGACATGAACACCAGTAGACTATCTGCAATAGATTTAACTATTGTCTCCCCTGATCTAGCTGTTAAATCCGAATGGGAAGTGATTCCTGACACGCTTGACAGCGATCACTTCGCCATTCTGACGAAAATTAGTATAAAACCGGATTCTGGAAGGACAGACGCCCCTCCAAAATTTCAGTACTCCAAAGCCGACTGGAAAAGCTTCCAGAAAGACTGTCAAAGCCTAAATCATGACGAGATATTCAATTCCGATCCAGAGATGTTCAATGAAAACATTACAAATTCACTACTTAACATAGCACAAAAATATAATCCGATATCACAACAGCGCCACAACAAAAACCCGGTTCCCTGGTGGAACCCCGAGTGTGCAGAGAATATTGCGGCCAAAAAGAAGGCACTCAGAAAATTCAAAAAAAGTTGGCTCCAAAGTGATCACGCGAGCTACAAGGAACTCAAAATCATAGCTGAAAAAAGTGTCAAAGAAGCTAAATCAAAATGTTGGGAAGACTTTTGCAACACCATAGATACCAAACCAATTCAAAAAAAGTATGGAACAAAATAAAAAATATACAAGGAAAGCTAACAAACACAGTCCCTGTACTGAACAAAACTAAAAAAACGAACAAAGAAAAGGCAGAACACCTCGCCGAATCTTTCGCTTCGAACAGTAGCGATAGGAACCTGAAACCAGAATTCCGAAAAATTAAGGAAGAGACAACGATAGAAAACGATCTGCACGATCATTTAGAAAACTATCTCAATGCAGACTTCAACATTAATGAATACCGCAAAGCTATACACTGTAAAAAAGAGAGCTCACCTGGCGAAGACAAACTAGGATACACGATCCTTAAACATCTACCTAGTAAAACACAGAAGCTAATTTTGAAACTAATTAAAGTCAGCTGGCAGAACAAACAACTTCCAAGTAAATGGAAAACATCCATCGTTATCCCAATCCCAAAACCAGGTAAAGCTCCATCCGACAGCAACTCTTACCGCCCAATTTCTCTCACTTCAAATTTATGCAAAATAATGGAAACCATGGTAAAGAATAGACTGGAATTTCATATACAATACAACAAGTTATTAAACAAAACTCAAAGCGGCTTTCGTAAGAACAGAAGTACGTTAGACCATATAGCCAGATTACAACACTCAATAAAAAAGGGGAATGCCAAACATCTGTACACGCTAGATATCTTCCTAGACCGAGAAAAAGCATTTGACCTTCTATGGCAGGACGGCATAATTATTCAATTAAGCAAACTTGGAATTAAGGGAAGAATGCAACACTGGATAAAAAAACTTCCTAGACAAGCTGGGCGGATAAATGGGGCTTCAAATTTTCCGCTCTAAAAACAACGGGCATTATATTTTCAAACAATAAACACATTTACGTTAAACTAACACTAGGAGGTCAGAAAATTGAATTCAGAAATATTGTTAAATACCTAGGTATGATCTTTGACAGAAAACTCACATGGAAAGACCACATCGACCAACTGAGGAACCACATCGACCAACTAGTCCTCCGGTGCAATAAAGACCTGAACCTCATGAGGTGTGTGTCTGGGACAAACTGGGGAGCGAGTAAATATAGTCTGATAAAACTATACCAAACCTTAATCAGGTCAAAAATAGATTACGGGTCCATCGCATATCAATCAGCATGTAAGACACAACTAAAAAGAATAGACAGCATCCAATATTCTGCTCTAAAAATAGCTACTGGAGCCTTCAAGGGAACCGCCTTATGTAGTCTTCAAATAGAAACCAATGAGAAACCTCTTCGTTTAAGACGAGAGGAACTGTCCCTGAAATATGCAGGAAAAACTAGTGCTAAGGGCGATAATCACCCATGCCACAAAATGTTTGAAGATAAAAGTGAATATGAATATTTGAAGAAAAACTGGGAAAAAGACTCCGCCCCCCTCGGCTATACCGTAAATAACCTATTCCAAGAACACGAAATACCAATCGCACACATCTGCGACACAGACAAAATCACTAAGCCACCCTGGGAATTAGAGTCGCCCCACGTGAACACAAGTATACACAACTACCTCACAAAGAAGGACAACCCAGACTTTATTAGAGCCACCACCCTTGAATATATCAACCAAAACTGGAAAAAATACTTAAAAATCTATACAGACGGATCGAAAAACTCAAGTAATAACACAGGGTCAGCTTTTGTTATACCCGAGCTCAACATACAAATTGGTTTCAAACTTCCAGACAATATGTCTGTATACACCAGTGAACTAATTGCTATAATTAAGGCTCTCGAATCGATCATCGAGCACAAACCAATCCGTGCTGTGATACTCAGTGATTCCCTTAGTGGACTCACGTCCATTGAAAATTCTATATCTGACAGTAGACCTGATCTCATACACAAAATAGAATATATCTGTACACAAATACACAACGAGGGTATAGACGCCATTTTAGCTTGGGTCCCCGCGCATGTCAACATCAGAGGTAACGAAGCAGCCGACCGAACTGCCAAAGACAGTCTTGCAAAAACCACACACGATGTGCCAATATGATTAGGATATTAGGAACTCAACACTATCATTAGACGCAAAATAGATAGCAAGTGGCAAAAGGAATGGAACGAAGAAGAACGTGGGCGATGGTTACATAAGATTCTTGATGGAGAGAAAAGACAAGTCCAAGGATTCGAGTTAGACAATAAGCGTGATGACCGCATCATCACAAGATTAAGACTAGGCAAAACCGGACTTAAATCACATCTGTCCATGCTTCTGAAAACCACCTCACCACTCTGTACCGCATGCAGCAATGTAGAAGAAACAATAGAACATGTCCTACTTGAATGCCCTAAACACTACCCACAACGCGAGACACTTAGAAACGAATTAAAAAAAATCAACACTCCCTCAACATTACCAGCGATATTAAACCCTAAGCCCCCCATTAGAAAACAGGTATTCAAGTCCTTAATAGATTTTATCAAAAGTGCTGGCTATTATTCCAGTATATAACACTACCCCCGTGCATGCGTACCACTAACAATGTCAGCATTGGCCAAAATTTCTCTTTTGGAATAAAATTTAGGCAATGTGGGCACCGAAGATACCATGTTCCGTGTGGGCCGGTTGCCACATTAGTCTCAAAAATCGGAGGCCAAGACCAATCAACATCCCTGCGACAATATTGGCCAAAAATCTCTCTTTCGCAATAAAATAGGCAATGTGGGCACCGGAGATACCATGTTCCGTGTGGGCCGGTTGCCACATTAGTCTCAAAAATCGGTGGCCAAGACTAATCAACATCCCTGGGACAATATTGACCAAAAATCTCTCTTCCGCAATAAAATAGGCAATGTGGGCACCGGAGATACCATGCTCCGTGTGGGCCGGTAACCACATTCGTCTCTAAAACCTAAAGGCCGCTACCAAGGACATACATCATTAGCACACGTCAAAGAAAAACCACGCACACAGATAATGTCACTCACAAAAAAGAATACTACACACTGTTTCATCTTATACTTTCAGAAATGGAGATGAACACGATGAAGGTCATCATCAAACAGACAACAAACGGAACACTGACGACGACAAATTATTAAACAGCACCTCACGGCACACTGAAGACCAAAGACGGGCTGGACAAGACTAAAAGCAAAAGACGGATGACGATCACAAGAATACCAACATCGCCACACAACAAGAAACCTCCGGAACCAGAACATCACATCCTAAACCACACCGACACGCTATCCCATAGATGACAAAGAACTGATGCCTTAACACAGTATGATCCTTTGACTTTCCCGCAATATAGGACGTAGACCTGCCGTCCTGTGCCCCAATACACACTCCAAGCAATTGTTACAGGCACAGATTTCTGGAAGAACCCACCCTGTTCCCAAGGGCGTCGTTAGTCAAGTCGATCCGAAAAATCCTGAAAACGCCCATGGTTCTCCCAGTTTTTTCTGGACGGCTTTGTGCGTACAAAGGGGTACCAAGACAAAGGAATCATACACGCGATTACAGTGAACTCATATTTACCAGTATAACTTAACCAAAAACCAAAAAGAGACTTACGAACTTGTACATATAGCGATTCTTATTTACTTCTATTTATATCTCCTACTAATCTCTCATTGTTATTTATTATTTATTTATTTATTTATTTATATATTTAGCGCTGGAAAAGAAATTCAATAAACAAAGTAATGTACCGCGAAATTCAAATAAAACATTGAGTTGATGGGCCGCGAAATCCGAATGGGAAGCGGCCCTTAAACTACAATTTCAATCAAAAACCGAGCAATGGTCAACATCTTGGCCCAGCTTGACCAAATCATCCCAAACCATCAACCAAATTATTATAGGTACATAAATAACAGAAGAACAACAAAACTATGATTCAAAACTATTATCAGCTTTATGATAATGAATAACTATATACGTCAAATATATAGTTAGACAGCATGTCATCTACTGCGATCTATAGAAGAATATTAGTAATGAGTTCTTGGGGACTAAGGCACAGTCAACCTGGCGTCATCCAATATATATATCTTTTAGCTTATATGGATATTATTAGTGAGAAAACGAGGACCGAGGCACAGTTAACCTGGTGTCATCTAATATGTCATATATCTTGGGTCTCGCGTTAGTGTTGACAGTGGATAGCAAAATGAGGGTTCAGCTACAGTAGCTGAATGTCAGAACTCTGAGTTTGGGTACCAAATAAAAATCATCATCATCCTGTCTGAAGCAAATCACGTGTTGAGTTCCTGTTTATGGTTCCTATATGTATGCATCGTACTACTCAGTACCAAGGTGGCCTACAAACTGGTGTCTAGAAGTGAGATTTCATTAGCATCCAGTGATTTGAACCTACTAAGAACTGCATAATATAGGTACCTACAGGAAAATGGCAGAGAGCAATAGGTGGGGGAGACCACAACAATGATGGACCCAGCAGTAGACAACACGACAGTTACTCACGATGGGAGGGAAGGGTGATGGTAGATATCGTCATCCAAGTCTAAAACTGAAACCAGAATCTTTTGATGGTAAGGGGGACTGGGAGGAATATTTGTCCCATTTCCCCGATTTTGCGGAATTAGGAGCATGGTCCGAGAGATGTTGACACTTGCGGCTAGTTTACGAGGGCCCGCAAGAACCTTCTATATAGGGCTGTCTGAAGTCGAAAGACGTACATTCTGCATTTTATCTAGAAAATTGGAAGAAAGATTTGGCAGTTCTAGACATCAAAATAAATGGCTATCTAGGCTAGAGGGGAGACAGCGCCAAGCAGATGAAACCATAGCTGAACTTGGTGATGACCTAAGACAAATGGCACAAAAGGCACACCCTACCCTTAATTCTGAAGCACAAGAGGCTCTCGCTTTGAATCAACTCTATAAGAGTATCACTGTCGAAATGAAGTGTCGATGCTTCGACAGGGGTTGTACAACTATATCTGAAGCAGTGGATGTAATTGAACGTTTTGAAGCCTTACTGGGTGACACCAGGGATAAAAAGAAGTCAATAATCAGAGCAACAGAATCATGGGGCACTGTCACACCTGTGACTTTATGTATCACCGGAGGTACAAGTTTGTGTTAGGATAAATGAGTAATGTGGCAGGGTTTATCCAGTGTACCGAAGTAATGAACTGGCCCGCTGAGGAGAATGTGTGGCGTGTGCCGGCGCGAGGTCTTTGTTGTGTAAATAGAGATAGTTATCAATGGTAACACGACTTAGAAAGTCGCGTACTCAAGTTACGTAAGAGACACTCGAATCTAATTCCTGCCAAGCGTGTATATTTGATTGGTCAGTTGGTGCTAACAGACAGATGATATTGGTATCTGGTTGTAAAATATATTGCATTCCAACTTTTGCTCTTGTGGTGAACACACGTCGGGCCCGTGTAGCTCTAGAGACCGGGCGGTCATGATATATATGGCGAACTATCTGTTCTCAGTCCGGACCAATATTCCAGCCGGAGGCAGGTACTCTATTACGGCTTGAGGGGTTAATGCCATAAACTCCATCTCCATTTACGGACTTGTGGGACTGGAAGCCTGGTAACATCATCAATCGACTCCAGCAGTAATTTCCACAGCCTTCATAAGGGACTGCGATAGACCGAGTGTAGTATCGATGGCGAATCGTGTTCCACGTTAACCCCGTCTCCGCTGTATACAATTGAGCTGTGCAGAGACTCTGGACCGCCGATGTGTATCACCGCTCCATGGCTGACCGATAGGACATAATGCGGACTGTTCACGTGAATAGACAATTTCATAATTTGATTGTAGTTGCAACTACATATTTTTTTGTTTTGCCTAATTTATTGTTATGTATACAAATGTTAATTGTTCAGTCAGTAAAGTCTGTTTAATTGCACTTCTGTATTGGCACCTTATTTCTTCCTCCCCGCAAACGAGTACGATAGGCAGACCCATATTTTATTTTGTGAGAAAAACACGTGGCATATTACACGTGACGCAAAACGTGATGTGTCACGCGTGACAGGCACATCTGATAAAGCAGGGAGCAATAATAGATCACCAGCAAAGGGCAAATCCCCTTATTTTGAGCTGGCACAAAGGGTTGAGGAACTGAAAAAAGTTGGGCGAAATCGGGGCTACCGACCATCAAACAATAGGGCTAAGGTTAGTGGAACCTGCTTTGTCTGTCAATCTTAGAAACACTACCTTCGAAGCTGTCCCATTTTTGAGGAATGTATGGTACTAAAGCAATCCAGAGATACGGCACAGGGAAACGACAATCCGTCAGCTCAGTAGGCCGAGGGTTGACGGGAGTGGGGAGGCCCGGTGTAGATCTGGTTGATGTAGGAGGGACTATTTTATCAGAGGGAAACAGTTAGGATGTTGATCAACAAAACTCACAAATACTGGTTGTGGAGCAAAGAGGGACTATCCGCATTGGGCATTTCGAGAAGGGTGAAAACAAATGGGATAATGGTTTCTTCACATCTGGGTACATAGATGGGTTGAACGACGCTGTTGATTTTCCGATAGACAGTGGCTCTACCATGACTCTGTTGTCTAAACAGGCTTATGACAGGATCTCTGAAAAACTTCGACCAGATCTACAGGCCGGGTCCACGAATATTCTTGGTGCAAATGGGGGGAAAATAAAGCATCATGGATGGGCAATATTTGACCTACACTTTAATGGTGTTACTTTTGAGCAGGCTGTCACGGTCTGTGAAATAACCACTGAAGGAATACTCGGTCAGGATTTCCTACTGGAACACATACAACAGATTGACTATAAGTGGATGAAGCTTAGGACTCGATGGGCAGATATCCAATGTTGGGTGGGGGGAAAAGCAGAGATGACATGTAATGTACAAGTGCATGATCAAACCACTATTCCTACAAGGTCTGTCTGCTGTATTCCAGTTGATATACCACAGAGAGAACACCTCTATCCAACGGGGATCATAGAAGCCTCAGAGGAATTACTTGCAAAGAAGAATGCCCAGGTAGTGCAGGGTATTGTTGATACGCAGTCCGCAAAGCAGGCCATTCTAGTAATAAATCAAGGAGACAGTGGTGTTGTATTGTACCAAAACACAAGATTAGGAACATGTCGATCTTGCTACGAGGATAATCGCCCAGTTATGGATACTAATACAGATGGAGATAATCCTACGGATAAATTAGCATCACAGTGTCTCCCAGACTACATAGAAAATTTATGGGAACGAAGTTCACTTCATATGGAAAAAGAGGAAAGAGAACAGTTTGCTTCTTTGCTATTGAAATTCCAGGATGTGTTTGCCAAATCCTCTGTGGATCTAGGTAGAACTGATCGAGTTGAGCACACAATAAACACGGAATCAGCAGTTCCAATTAAACAGGCTCCCCGCAGATTGCCATTTGGAAAACGAGAAACTGTAAAAGTTGAACTTCAGAAAATGTTGGACAATGGAGTCATTGAGCCTTCTAATAGCCCATGGGCATCGCCGATTGTTCTTTGTCCAAAGAAGGATGGGACAACACGTTTCTGTGTAGATTACAGAAGGATAAATGACGTAACAGTCAAAGATGCATATCCATTACCCCGAATTGACGAATGTTTGGATGCTCTAGCTGGATCACGTTGGTTTAGTTGTATGGATCTTAACTCTGGATTTTGGCAAATCCCAGTCTCTGAGAAAGACAGAGGCAAGACTACCTTCACCATCTTCCAGGGCTTGTGCCAGTTTACTGTCATGCCTTTTGGATTAGCAAAATCACCATCAACATTTGAACGATTAATGGAGGATGTCTTGCGTGGTCTGCAATGGAACGATTGTCTGATTTATATGGATGACATCATCGTTGGGGGTGAGGACATCAGTCAGTGTCTGAGACGATTGAAAAGAGTTTTGCAGAGGCTAAAAGACGCACATTTGAAATTGAAGCCATCAAAGAGTACTTTCTTCCAAAAAAGTGTTAAATTCCTTGGGCATGTTGTTTCATCTGAAGGGATACATACAGATTCTGAGAAAATATCAGCAATACGAGATTGGGCTCTGCCACAAACAGCAAAAGATGTTCGAAGTTTCTTGGGGATGTGCTCGTATTACCGGAAATTCGTGACAGGGTTTGCAGCTGTAGCACGACCTCTCCATAAACTCACTGAGAAAGGTTTCAAGTTCCAATGGACGAATGAGTGTCAACATGCCTTCCAAACTCTGAAAGAGGCTCTCACAACATCACCTATCTTATCATATCCTGTTCCTGGATCACAGTTCATCCTTGACACCGATGCAAGTGACCAAGCTCTCAGCGCTGTTCTATCACAGGTACAGGATGGTACTGAAAAGGTTATTGCTTACGTGAGCAAGGCATTGAGTAAACCGGAGAAGGTATACTATGTAACCAGGAAAGAACTATTAGCCGTTATCACAGCACTTCGTCATTTCCATACTTACCTTTACGGACAGCACGTGATCCTTCGAACTGACAACGCAGCTGTGAGCTGGATGAGGAATCTAAAAAAATCCAACGGGACAAGTTGCAAGATGGCTGCAGGAGCTATGCACTTATGACCTACATGTGATTCACAGGGCAGGACGTAGTCATGGTAATGCAGATGCTTTGTCTCGAAGTCCATGCAAGGTTTGCATCACACAGCAAAGAGGCAATGATGAATATGACAGTCCAAATGATACAGGGGTCCTATGTTCCGATTCTTGTGAGAATAAAACATCTTTTGAGGAAGCAATACGTGTAACAACAAGGGCCAAACAGATAGTACACACAGATGATTTAAAGAGGAATCACATGTCTCTCGAAGGGTGGAGTCCATCAGATGTTAGGCTTCAGCAACTGGATGATATAAATACAGGACGAATACTGTTAGCCCTAGAAGAAGGAACACGGCCTGAATGGTCGACCATATCTCACAAGTCCTCTACTCTGAAAGCTTTATGGAGGAATTGGGATCGCCTTGAATCACCCGGTGGTATGTTACACTGAAAATGGTTTGAGGGAAATGAAAAGGCTACACACCAACTTATAATTCCAACATCACTGAAGGGTATTGTTCTCAAATATCATCATGATATTCCTAGCGCCGGACATCTTGGGGCGGATAACATGTTGCGGAGGATCCAACAGGCATTTTACTGGCCAGGGATGAAGGTCGAAGTGGAACGATACTGTGGCACATGTGACCAGTGCGCAGCGCGTAAAACATCTAAACAACGAAATCGAGCTCCACTTGGTCAATATCTAACTAGCAATTGACATTTTAGGTCCTCTACCAATGACAGCTAAAGGGAACAAGTACATATTGGTTATAACATGCTGTTTCACCAAATGGGTGGAGGCTGTGTCCTTGTCTAATCAGGAAGCCACCACTGTCGCTGATGCGTTGGTCAGAGAGTTCATCTGTCGTTTCGGGATCCCCCTACGAATCCATTCTGATCAGGGAAGTAACTTTGGGTCCCAACTGTTTAAGAACTTGTGTGACCTCTTGTGGATAGACAAGACACGAACTACAGCATATAGACCACAATCAAATGACAGTGCTAAACGATTCCTAAACGATTCAATAGGACCATGGATACAATGCTAGCCATGTACTGTGAGAAGCAACAGCGCAGATGGGATGAGTTTCTTCCCCAGGTTCTCATGGCTTACAGGGCTTCCAAGCATTCTGTTACAGGCAAATCTCCCAACATGATGGTTTTGGTAGAGAAGTTACCCTGCCCATGCAAGCTGTGATTGGTCGTCCTCAGGTTGATGGAGACGAGAATGTGGATACACATCAAGTGTTGTTCCAGCAGGTGATGCAGCGTCTCCACTGAGCAGCTCGCCTTCCTCCAAATCTGCATCAATGTCAACATGGATGACAACATCATCAGCTCCAGAACCTTGGTCATTCCTGGTGGAACAGCTGATAGCTTTCGAGCTAGAGAGCTCATGCCTCCGGGATTGAAAAGACCCACACACATCCACTAACATCTGATTTCAACCACACTGTAATTTCATCAGCATTTGTAGACAGACTCTTTATGGAGAGCACTTCATCGATGTATGGAGTTGTAGGGCTGTACTCCATCCTGACCCTCTTTGGTGACGTAGGTTGCTGGTCATCATCGTTCAGTCTGTCCCCGCAGTTATAGATGACTTTCCACCCCTCCTGCCATTTCCTGATGTCTCGCCCAGAAGAGTTCCCCTTTTCTGCCCACTCACAGACCAGTTCCCGAGATCTGACAGATGCCTTTGCATGCCAACGAGGGTGAGCCGCCAGCCGTGAATAGTGTCCTGGTTTCAGGGCAAACCAGAATCCGTTACTATCTGCCTAGAAATCTGGTTCAATGTCTATAGCCACATCCTCGTGGTCTTTCTCAACATGGGCCCTCAAGTCTACAAGTCTTTCTCAACATGGGCCCTCAAGTCTACAATTATCTTCCCTTATATGTGTTGTAATTAGAACTCCAGGATACATTGAAGGAAGTTCATGAGACTGCTCGAAAGGCCCTCAAGATTAAGGCTCTGACTATCAAAAGCGATACTATGATCTGAAAGCAAGGAAAATGCTTCTTAAGACTGGCCAACCTGCTCCTGCAAAGAAAAAGGGGTTTTCTGACAAACTCACAAGCAAGTGGAAAGGTCCAGGCGTTGTCTTGAAGAAAATTGATGACGTGAATTATCTTGTGAAGAGTGGCCCAAGAGCCAAAAGTCTGTCACATTGACCAACTTGTGCAGTACAAAGGTCGAAGCCCACCATCTTGGCACAAAAAGATGTTAAAATCTAAACGAGATGATACTCATTAAGGTATACAGTTGAATTTCTTCCATGCTGGAGATATCATCTAGCAGTTTGTCATTGCATTGTGTTCTTGAGATAGAACCCCTTGGCATGAGGACAACATATTGCTCCTGGCGGTATTTCGTGGGCAGAGGTCCAAAAGTGCATATACAGGTCGATACATGAGACGAAACCGAGAGTGGTTTCACTGAGATGGGAGGGAGGGAGCTCCCATAAACAATAAAGATAACCTTGATAGGGACTGATCGCCCCAAAATCCTTGGTTGTTTAGCATTTAGAAGTAAAGAGTTGCTTCTACTGTACTCACCTGTGTATGTTGAAGTGCTATGGTTGTTCCCACTGAGAGTAGGGATGATGACGCCAGGTGGCATGTTGTGCCAATTTAGGGGTGGGATAATATGGAATAGATGACAATCCGAGCCTATGATGAATGCAGAGGATGAAATGCAGTTTAACCTTGTGATAACAGATGGAGCAAGTAATGTCTTTAGCAGTCACTTACCTTGATGTTTGCATACTTTCAGAATGGCACCTAAAACCTCGGAACATCCATGCTGGCTATGCAGCAGCACCTATGCAAGCCGGAGGGAGCTCAAAAATCATTTGATGGCCAACATCCATCGGGCCATGGAAGTCATCTGTCCATTTTGTGAGTTTGAGCGGTCAATACGACGACTTGTAGACTTGAGGGCCCATGTTGAGAAAGACCATCAGGATGTGGCTATAGATATTGAACCAGATTTCTGGGCAGAGAGTAACAGATTCTGGTTTGCCCTGAAACCAGGGCACTATTCACGGCTGGCGGCTCACCCTCGTTGGAATGCAAAGGCATCTGTCAGATCTCGGGAACTGGTCTGTGAGTGGGCAAAAAAGGGGAACTCAGGCGAGACATCAGGAAATGGAAGGAGGGGTGGAAAGTCATCTATAACTGCGGTGACAAACTGAACGATGATGACCAGCAACCTACGCCACCAAAGAGGGTCAGGATGGAGTACAGCCCTACAACTCCATACATCGATGAAGTGCTCTCCATAAAGAGTCTGTCTATAAATGCTGATGAGATTACAGCGTGGTTGAAATCAGATGTTAGTGGATGTGTGTGGTTCTTTTCAATCCCTGAGGCATGAGCTCTCTAGCTCGAAAGCTATCAGCTGTTCCACCAGGAGAGACCCCTATGAAGCCGAAATACAAAGGCACCGATGTAACATCAGTGATGTCGGCAAAGGTTGCCACAGTCTTTGGGATAGAGGTAGCCTTTGTCGAGGCCGTGACAAGATGGATCAATCTGTTGTACCCATTAGGTGTGGCAGGGAATGGCCAAGGTTCTGGAGCTGATGATGTTGTCATCCATGTTGACATTGATGCAGATTTGGAGGAAGGCGAGCTGCACAGGGGAGAAGCTGCATCACCTGCTGGAACAACACTTGACAAACCACAGACAGCGGTCATGAAAACACCTTTAGTATGTCTTACCCCCATCATGATTTCCAAGGTCATAGAAATCCATGACGACCAGTCCACATCAACAAAGGCACCTGCACCAGCTGAGGGATCACTATCAACTGTGAAACCTAGAACCTTTAAGCGACCCCTGTCCTCCAAACGCCCATTTGGACAATCGTCGGTGTTCGGCAAGTCTGCAAAAGCCAGCAATGTGCCATCAAAGAGGTCTTCCTTGTCAGCCAAGCACACACCATCCTCATCATCATCATCATCGTCATCAAAGAGGTCTTCCTTGTCAGCCAAGCACACACCATCCTCATCATCGTTATCAAGGAGGTCTTCCTTGACTGCAAAGCCACCATCCCCAAACGGTTCCTCCCATTCATCAGCCAGGGCATCATCCAATCAAGCTTCACCCACAGCCACACAATCTTCATCAACTGCCACACTCAAGCCACCACTAATGTCAAAGCCAGCATCAGTCGTCTCTCCCATATCCGTGTTGTCAAATTCAACCACATCAACGCCTGCAAAACCATCGACATCAGTGTTTAAGGATGTGAGGAAAGTGATGTTATCCACAGAACACCCTCTTCCTTCCAGCAATGACAACCACCCAACACCACCAACTGGCAATAAAGTAGCCTCTACAGTCCACAGAATTCCAGGTGCATCGGAGGAACAGACTGGATTATCGGGGCGAGCTCGATGCATTCTTCGCCGTGGATGTCTTCCTCTGTTGCCCCCAGCTAGGCGAGGTTGGGACGCATGCGAAGAGATCTCCATTCCGGTTGGGAACAAACTCGTCCAGTGGCCACCTAAAGGGTGGCAGCAGATGAAGGGGAAGGAGAAGGTAAAGCGATGGGAGTTCCTTGCCATGCGCCTCGAGGGCCAGATTGACGAAAACCTGACAATTGATGTTGATGATCTGCATGACAAATATATAACATGCTGGCCCTGCCGGGTACTCCAGTCAGCTGTGATCCCCAGATATGTCTATCCAATTATCCCGGTATTACAACTATCTGTTAGTTGTTGAGATCATCCTCGACAAAGGAGTTTCTCCTTCAAACAAGCATCAGGTGGTAGAGGTATTTGAAGCTTACGATAACAGGAGGGACAAGTCCACAGTCTTCCTTTGTTATCTTTTGGATAGGAGCGGCATTCCTCTTCGTCTGGAGATTGAGAAAACAGAATAAATATTTAGTATTTAGGACATTAAACAAAAATTTAATTGACAAGTTTTTCTAGCTTCTTGGCAATTTCTGAACTTTTGAAAATTCAGGAGAATTTGAAACTGAGAAGTGGAGGATGTAATATCCGGTGTATATTAGATTGTTTTATTTGTCTACTATATTATTGTTGTACATAAGAGTAGCACCGTTCCGACAATATCCTGAGTGTATTACTTGAATAACTTTTAGAATTGAATTGTCTGATCAAATCAGCTGTTCAATGTTGTTGCACGCTATTTTTAGATTATTGACTGTGACTTGTAGCCCCAGTTTACGTGATATTTTCAAGACAAAAAGCATATTGTTAGGAATTAAATAGGTCATACCTTATTTCTTTAATCCTCAAAGATAATGTTTAGAGCTGTGACCAAACTGTTGATACTCTTTTGTCGCTGAAATTTAACATTTTTCATCGATGTCATACTGTACATTTTGCTGTATTTGACGACAGCGCCATTATCAACTTGAGGTCACGTGATATATGTTTATGTCAGAAATATCTGCTTTTCTAGTCTGTCATGCCATCAAATGTTATTTAGAAATGTAGATTAAGAGTTTAGTGTACAATTAGGTCCCTTATGATGATGTTGTAGACGTATTTTACTGAATTTATTGTTGGAACTATTTCGCGTCGCAGTACTACCTTCATGTGTGAAGGGTGACGTCATTTTCTCTAAGCGGGAAATTCAAGTGATTTATTGACAACAAAGTGAGTTACGAGTTAACTGTTTACATACCTTGAAAGTTAAACTACTCTAGACTTGGAAAATGCATGCAGTTTGAGTTAATTCGTCTTGGATTATTTATAAATAAATTCTTAACAGGCAAGGGGTACCGACAAAGTTGATATTTTACTACATCCTATACAGAATTCAGCATTTGGCTCATAATGATTTTGTGCTTTCTGTCATTTTCACGACTTTAGATCAAATTAACAGTTTATATGGTTAATATCATTAAAAAGCACAATATTTACTTGAGGAGCACAAAATGATATACCTTCATAACTCCAGAAATTACAATCTTATGTGAGAAATAGTTCACTCTCCCGTCACCGCTTCGGTAATGGTGATCGCTGATTGGCTGAAACGGGTCATGTGACCCATAATGCAAGGTTATAAATACAAGCTCAGATCGCAGGTTTGTCATCCTGGCTTCAACCGAGCAATGGTCTACATCTTGACCTAGCTTGACCAAATCATCCCAAACCATCAACCACATTATTATAGGTACATAAATAACAGAAGAACAACAAAACTATGATTCTTCAGATTATTACCAGCTTTATTGATAATGAATAACTATATATGTCAAATATATAGTTAGACAGCATGTCATCTACTGCGATCTAGGCTCCTATAGAAGAATATTAGTAATGAGTTCTTGGGGACTAGGGCACAGTCAACCTGGCGTCATCCAATATATATGGATATTAGTAGTGAGAAAACGGGGACCGAGGCACAGTTAACCTGGTGTCATCTAATATGTCATATATCTTGGGTCTTGCATTAGTGTTGACAGTGGATAGCAAAATGAGGGTTCAGCTACAGTAGATGAATGTCAGAACTGTGAGTTTGGGTACCAAATAAAAATCATCATCATCCTGTCTGAAGCAAATCACGTGTTGAGTTCCTGTTTATGGTTCCTATATGTATGCATCGTACTACTTAGTACCAAGGTGACCTACACTATAACTAATAGCAAAATATACAGAATGAAATTGTTCTACCTACTCGGAGTTGCTTTTCTTCCCTATTATTGAAAAATCATCAGTGGTTCCAACGGATTACTTCAATTAGATTTACATGTAAAAATTTCCCAGGTGTTATGTGCCATATAGCAGGTATGTAGAAGTTCCACTTCAAAAATCTTTCTACTTCTTCAGTTAAAAAAATAATTATCAACAGTTGTAACTATGCTGTCAAAATCCAACGGTGTGTGCAATTTCACATCTCGAGTTTCAAATAAATTCTGGGGGCCTCCACATCAAAAAAAATTGAGCATTAACTGCGCGATAATTTGTGATTTTATTCAAACTAAAGTCATGAGGATTTCATATATTAAAAAAAAATGGCCATTTGGCTTACAAGGGATGTTAATTATAACACTGGAAATGTTGAAAACAAAATCTTATATTCAGATCCAAACATGCGTCTCCATGATTCGCCAACACCACCAAAATCTTATCAGTCCTTCGCCTATCTCGCAAGATTTTCATGGAAATCAAACATGCTGTTTACAAGATATGATGTTGCCCATGTTTTCCCGCATTCATGTCTTTTGCACCCCCTAGTAAATACTAACTGCCACCAAAAAAAAATCTAAAGCCCTAGGGAGATTGCACATAACAGTTCAATGGGAAAAAACTTTAATCATGATAATGGTTATGGAGGCTTTGGCATTAAGTCAGATAATTGAGATTTTTCATTTAAACGGCAATTTGGTTCGCACCGAAAGGGAATTATCATGTCAACATTCCTATATTTATGCTTGGCAACCTAGAATAGAACAGTTTTAAACATTTCTCCTAACGAATTGGTACATTTTCCTTTCACGAAAAACTCTTTTTTTAGACGCAAAAAACTTGCCTTTATACTTATGCCAGCTGCACCAAAGCCTTTTCTTCACATTGAACATCCTTCAAGATCATTGTAATAAAATTTCAAAGAAATCAGGCAAGCCGTTCAGACGAAATAGTCACAGAAATGTTTACGTATACTCTGACTACAACGCCACCTAGTGGTGAGCAGCAGGTATCGAAACACAACCAGACAAATTTCCAGGCCTAAGGAGATAGTGCACAAAATATTTAACGGTTTCAGAGATATTCACGTTTAAAGTCGCGGCGGCGGCGGCGGATCCGTTTCTCATGAAAACATAAGAGCATCCACTTTGTGGAAATGCTTTAATGCATGAACATGCTCAAACTTATAAAATTTGAGGCAATCTTTTAAGATCTCCATGATTAGAATATTGTGTCCAAAGTTCATTGTACCTCAAATAAGAAGAGAGAAATTAGAACGAGAAAAACGTCTTTTTGGCAGAAAACTAAACGGAAAAATGGCCAACAAGAGCCCAAGGGGCTTCAATATACGCCCGCGTATCTGAAATTACATTGGTCCAAATTTCAAGGTTGTTTAATAGCCTTGATTTCAATTGGTAGTTAGCCTACAATTTTGTACTTCTGAGAATGTAATGTTAATGGATGAATGGACAGAACGCAATATCGCATTACACGACTTCGTCTTCTGTGACTTTTAATGATTTCTTGATTTTGGGGTCACAGTGACCTTGACCTTTGATTCACATTTTGATGTGTAACAATGTCCCTCTAATGTATCTACTGGCAGAAAAAAAGTTATATTTTAATGATTTTCTGATTTTGGGATCAGTGGAATTGACCTTTGACCTTGACAAAAATTTTGGTACATCGTCTTCCGTCAATGTATCAATGGACACAAAAAAAAATCATGATTTGTATGAATTTCATGATTTTGGAGGTAGTTGACCTAGACGTTCGGCATTGACCTACATTTTGGTATGTGCTACATCATGTCCCCCTAATGTATCTACCTACACAAAAAATGCAGTGTCCAAAGATATCTTGATTCTGGAGTCACAGTGACCTTGACTATTGACCATGACCTAAATTTTGGTAGATGAAAAATCGTCTCCCGTAATCTCTCAATGGAAACAAAAAATCATGATTTTTAACAATTTCTCGATTTCGGGGTCACAGTGACCTTGACCTTTGACCAGGTCACTTGACCTACATTTTGGTATGTGACACATCGTGTCCCCCTAATGTATCTACTGACACAAAAACATGTTATTTTAATAATTTCCTGATTTTGCGGTCAAAGTGATCTTTGACTTTTGACGACCTTATTTTTGGTATGCGGCACTTCATTTCGCCCTATTGAATCCACTTACAAAAAATTTGAAATTTTTAACGATTTCCTGATTTTTAGGCCACACTGAACTTTGACCTTGATTCTAGGGTCACAGTGACCTTGAGCTTTGACCTTGACCTACATTTTGCTAGGTAGCACTTCATGTCCCCTAATGTATCTACTGACACAAAAAATGTTATTTTTTTATGTTATGCGACACTTTATTTCGCCCTATTGAATCCACTCACAAAAAGTTAGAAATTTTTAATGATTTCCTTATTTTTCTGTCACAATGACCTTTGACCTCTGACCTCGACCTATATTTGGTATGAAAGACATTGTCCCCGCCCCAGGGCATCCACTCACCAGAAATTAGAACTGTAGATAGAAAACTGTCAATGATCAATGATTTCTTGATTCTAGGCAACAGTGACCTTTGACCTCTGACCTCGACCTCAATTTTGGTACGCGACACATCGTCTCCACCTAGTGCATCCACTGACGAAAAATTGCAACTGTGGACAGAAAACGTTCACAGATATAGACCGGACACGAACACCTGTTTTTGGTACGCGACACATCGTCTCTCCGTAGGGTATCCACTCACCAAAAATTAGAGCTGTAGATAGAAAACTGTCCCAGTTATAGACCGGACACGAGGGACGGACAGACAGACAGACAGACGGACGGAAACCGCCATCAGATAATACGTCCGCCTTTTGGCGTATAAAAACCACGAATGGCTTGAGTTTTAAAAAGTCATTGTTGTTTTACTACAATGCACTAATACAAAAATCGAGATTTTGATGCTTCGACCCGATACAGTAACCTTAAGCATAAAAGACACGAACAGCAACTGCGGGCATTACAAGAAGTATATTCAGTCGAATTCAAGAAAAAACAAAATGGTGTCAATCGCGAGGATTCTCTCACTTCGAGGTTACGTGACCCGTAAGGAAGCTCCGGGCGATTCAGACCTTTAAACCATTGATGTTAAGCCGATCACCAGTCCCTTCATTGTACCGTTCCTGGTTAGGTCGAACAAAGCGCACGTTAGTATAATCTGTGTGTCAATCTCTCCCAGAGCGTTAGGTTGAACAAAGAGTATGTTAATGACCCCGCTGTCGTTTCTGGCCGCTAAACTCAAGCTGCCCATTGTCCAAGCGCGTCACACAGAATAAAGAGAACGTTAGCAGTTCGTTTCTGAGCGTGTTAGGCCTCCATTGAGCACATTAATTCGAAGATCGTTAGTCCGTTAGATTAGCCCGTTAGGCGAACCTTTAATCTGGTCGGTACTGTAGCACTGTTGCTTGAATTCCCTTTCTTGTAACCCAGAAGAGTATCGGGAATGCCATGATCGCTCTTTCATCGAAGAAGGGCGATTTTCACCCTGAATGGACGTGTTTCACGCTATAGAACCCGATAGGAGAGGTCTCGAGGCAGTGGGTTAATTTTATTGAAAAGTTCTGACGCGCCTGCGCAGTGTGCAGGCAGGTCTGGGGATGGAGGGACAATTGTTTTTAGCTAATTAACTATGGGTGTGGATATTTGCTTTTTTCTCTCTCAGGCTGAAGAATACGATGGGAGTGGTTTCGCGGCCGTGGGTTAATTTCTTTGGAAAGTTCTGACGCGCTGTGGTGCAAGTGGGTCGTGTAGGGTTTCATTTTGAAGTATCATGGAGTAGAGTCAGACTGGACTGGGGT
Source organism: Hanleya hanleyi (assembly GCA_036873755.1). Lineage (NCBI taxonomy): Eukaryota > Metazoa > Mollusca > Polyplacophora > Lepidopleurida > Hanleyidae > Hanleya > Hanleya hanleyi. The sequence goes on from JAVTVY010045345.1 coordinate 19,977, forward strand.
GGTTTGATGTG